>CAWUFW010016748.1:0-294610 GCA_963921515.1 Calotriton arnoldi | reverse complement strand
TGATGACTGTTGACGATCTCAGCCCCCATGGGTGTTGTTTGTCTGCACATGGCCAAAGGAATGTTTCATTTGCACTGCAGTATTTGGCTCCCCCAATTTATGTTGCAATGGGACACATACACTACTTTGCCACAGATGAGTTTTTGGTTCTGTGACCAGGAATGATCCATGCAGTTTGGCAGTTGCAGCTCTTTCTTTGTCAACAATTACCTTTTGGTCACTGTGATGATGAGGGTGTAGACCCCATTGCCACAATGGTCAAAATGTGCTTCAGCTATGGACCCCACACTTGCCTTTTGGTCACTGTGATGATGGGGGTTTAGTCCCCATTGCCACAATGGTCAAAATGTGCTTCAGCTATGGACCCCACACTTGCCTTTTGGTCACTGTGATGATGGGGGTTTAGACCCCATTGCCACAATGGTCAAAATGTGCTTCAGCTATGGACCCCACACTTAACTTGTGGTCACTGTGATGATGGGGGTTTAGGCCCCATTGCCACAATGGTCATGGGCTGCTTGCATTGTGGGTGCCACACACATATATGTGTGGCACATGTGCTAGGGGGTCACATTGTATGTTCAAAGTCATGTTCGGTGTTGTAGGCATTTGACACAGCCTGCTCACACGCTTGTCATGGTGGTGGGGGATGTCTTAATCTTGCATTCCCTAGGTTGTGGTGTGCTTGTTGTGTCATGCATTGTCCATCCTATGAGTGGGGGTGGTAGTAGTGGTAGGCATACTGCCCCCCCTGGGTGAGGGTGGTAGTAGTGGTGGGCATCCTGCCCCCCCTGGGTGAGGGTGGTAGTAGTGGTGGGCATCCTGCCCCCTGGCTAAGGGTGGTAGTAGTGGTAGGCATCCTGCCCCCTGGCTAAGGGTGGTAGTAGTGGTAGGCTTCCTGCCCCCTGGCTAAGGGTGGTAGTAGTGGTAGGCATCCTGCCCCCTGGCTAAGGGTGGTAGTAGTGGTAGGCATCCTGCCCCCTGGCTAAGGGTGGTAGTAGTGGTAGGCTTCCTGCCCCCTGGCTAAGGGTGGTAGTAGTGGTAGGCATCCTGCCACCCTGGCTAAGGGTGGTAGTAGTGGTAGGCATCCTGCCCCCCTGGGTGAGGGTGGTAGTAGTGGTGGGCATCCTGCCCCCTGGGTGAGGGTGGTAGTAGTGGTGGGCATCCTGCCCCCTGGCTAAGGGTGGTAGTAGTGGTAGGCATCCTGCCCCCGTGGGTGAGGGTGGTAGTAGTGGTAGGCTTCCTGCCCCCTGGCTAAGGGTGGTAGTAGTGGTGGGCATCCTGCCCCCTGGCTAAGGGTGGTAGTAGTGGTAGGCATCCTGCCACCCTGGCTAAGGGTGGTAGTAGTGGTAGGCATCCTGCCCCCTGGCTAAGGGTGGTAGTAGTGGTAGGCATCCAGCCCCCTGGGTTGGGGTGGTGGCGCGCATTCAGGCCCCTGTGTGCATATGTGGCATTGGTGATGGGCATCCCGCCCCTATGGTGCTGCTGTTGCTGGTGTAAGTATATTCAGATTCCCAGTGTATGTGTGTGATGTGTCGTGTACGTGTTGTATGTGTTTTGTGGTTGGTGTCTGACTTACCTTCTGCGCCGTACGCGTCCGTGCCTGTTCCGGTAGTAGATGTAGAATATTGGTATGATCGGGACGAAGGGATTCATGGTTGGTTCGTGTCGTTCGTCCTTCTCGTTGCTTCGCGTCGTCCTCGTCGCTTGGCTTCGTCCTCGTCGCTTCGTCCTCGTCGCTTCGCGTCGTCCTCGTCGGTGCCGTGTTCGTTTCGTAGCCGTGGATCGTGTTGTGGCGCGATTCGGAGCTTATGTGCGCCTCTCCCGGATGCTTTGACGTGCCGTGCGTAGCGACGGGTTCGGCGCGTACGGAAAGCGCATCGTACTTGTTCGGCCGGACGGGGCTGCATTTTCCCTTCCGTGCGACTCGATTCGGCGTTTCCGGATTCGCCTCGGTCGGAGAACAGGACCTGGTTTGGGTGAGTACGGCTCGGCCGGAATTTTTGCTGTTGTGCGCATCGTACTTGCTCGTTCGGTGTGCTGTACGGATCGGTCGGGAAACTGGCTTTCGCATGGCTTTTTTCCCGACCGAATAGTATTGGGTGCGCCTCCGACCGAAATCGGAATCGGCTCCTTAGTGTCCAGCACCTTCCCTGATTTAATACTAACTAGAGTGGGAATAGTAAATTATATATGTGTAGTGTCCAGCACCTTCCCTGATTTAATACTAACTGGAGTGGGAATAGTAAATTATATATGTTTAGTGTCCAGCACCTTCCCTGATTTAATACTAACTGGAGTGGGAATAGTAAATTATATAGGTTTAGTGTCCAGCACCTTCCCTGACTTAATACTAACTGGAGTGGGAATAGTAAATTATATATGTGTAGTGTCCAGCACCTTCCCTGAGTTAATACTAACTGGAGTGGGAATAGGAAATTATATAGGTTTAGTGTCCAGCACCTTCCCTGACTTAATACTAACTGTAGTGGGAATAGTAAATTATATATGTGTATAGTTTTGTGAACTTAAAATATTTATATAGTGTGCAGTGGGAATGTGTGTGAATTATTATATTTTAAATGATAATTAAAACAATTATATAAATATTTTTAGTAAAGATATATTATTTAAAAAAAGTACATTGCATTAAAACATATATTTTTATTATACTTAAAATATAAATTAATTGATCGACAAATAATCAGATGTGTACATTTTGGGAATGATGTTTATTTTTGGTCATTGAGGTAGTAATAGTAAAATAACATATTTTATTTAATGCATAAAATATACATTAAGTCACAGAGAAAAAACATTATATTTATTTTTTATACATAACAGATTTTTGAAATGTTTATAATTTCCCATATAATAATTTTGCTGATTTTTTTTTTAACATTGGTAAATTTTTTAAATACAGGTATGTATATTTTGTAACAATAAAAAATGTTGTTTTACATTGATTTATAGCATTTATTTTAAAAGTTCATTTTTTTATAACAGTTGTACAGTTTTGTTTTGTATTTTCAACATTTATTATTTGGTTACATATATTGTAAAAATTAAATAATATAACATTTTTCACATTTTTTATACAAGTAAACATTTTAAATGTATAACAATTTTTAACATTTGCTAGTAATTTTTAATTAATATTATTGATATATAAAATATTCATATTATTAATTATTACATTGTTTAATTTTATATAAACATGTTTTGTAATAGGTAAGTATTTATTTAACATTTGTTACATTTTGTACATATTTTTAGTAAGCATTGTACATAATATAAAAAAATATGGAATTATAATAATAATATATTTTATAATATTTATTATGATCATTTTACAATGTAGAAACAATGGGGGTCATTATGTTGGCGGACGGATCGCCGCCGCCCGTACGGCGGTGGTGATCTGCCCGCCATTTTCATCCGCCCGCCTAACATTTCCCCCCGCCATATTACGATGGCGGTGGGGACCCAGGCGGACGGAAAGATCGTCCGCCTGGGCACCGCCATCCATATTACGATGCTGGCGGTCTCATGCCTTTCCATGGCGGAGACTCCGCCATGGAAAGGCATGTGGAGAATGCCTTTGGGGGCCCGTTGCAGGCCCCCAGGTGATTGGGGGGGTGGGTGGCTGCACTTGGGGGTACCCATGGCACCCCGACATTTGCATGCCCAAGGTGGCAGGCACCGCGCGGTGCCTGTCACGTTGTGCGTGCAAATGCACAACATGCTCTTTAACATTGTGGCGGGTGCTGAATACAGCAGCGCCCGCCACAATGTTAAACATACAGGATGCGACCGCCAAGTTGGCGGTCGCATCCTAATCGGCACAACGGGACTGCCGCACCTCTTGCGGGTGGTCCCTTTTCCGTTGTGATGGCGGGCGGACTTTGTCCGCCCGTCATCGTAATGACCTCCAATGTTATTTAATTTTTAACATAGAAGTAAAATATTGTTGTATTGTTAGAAAACATTTTAGTAATTTATTCATTAGTGTTTAACATGTTTTTCAATTAAAGTATAAATGTTTAATAATTTAAGCAGCCATATTTGTTTTACAGTTAGTATTTTGTAACCGCTTACTTTTGTTTTGGGTTATTTCTGAGGGGAGAAGCTCGCGGTTGGAAGCTGCGTCACGTCGAGGAAGGTAAGTGTAATTTTCTGTAATTAAACTAACTTTTTACTTTAATTTGAAGCTAGTTAGGTGGTAGGTAGTGTGTCTAGTGTTTGTAATTTTGTCGAGTTTTATGTGTAAGTTAGATTTTAGCGAGATGATCGATAGTTAGTGTTTGCGGCCTAGTTTAGAGAGGTTAGAATATGTGTAAATATGTGTGAATATGGTGTTAGAAATGTTTCTAATTGTATTTAATTATGGTATATGTGTATGTTTGTGTGGGTGGGAATGTTTTTCTATTTTTTACAGGTTTTCGTTGTTGGAAGTCGACGTTCGGAGAACATTGCGTTTTTTCATTAAGAAGTGTGTATTAGTTATGTAAACTAATATTTATTTAACACTTTCTTAATTTTTCGGGTTTTCCTGGAGCGTTTATTTTTTACATAATTTTTTCGGGTTTTTATGGTTTATTCGAATTGGATTTATCGAACTTGGATTGCTTTTTAAACAGATGGATTTTTCATTTTTTTGGGCATTTTTTGGACGCCCCTACAGCGTGTACGCGTCCATGCGCATCGCGGCGTACATGCACAGGTAGGGGAACCCATGGGTCCCCCTGTGTGCGACTCGCGCGCATACGCGTAGCATGGGGGTCCAACGCGGACCCCCAAAGTCCGGCTCCGACAGCTTTTTCGAGCCGGACGGCGCGAGTCGATCGGACTGCTCGTGGCGTGCATCGTACTTACCCGGCCGGGAAACGTCTCCATAGCGCGGTGCGAGTCGTGTCCCTGCGAGTCGGTCGGAGCGTGTTGCAGCCGCGTTCGAGTCGGTCGGCGATTTCGCGGGTGCTTGCATCGTACTCGCTCGGCCGGACCCGCGTACGATTCGGTCGGGAAACAGGGCTCCGAATCGGATCCGGTGAATCCGAATCCGATTCGGAGCACTACCGGCCGGGATCGGAATCGGCCCCTTAGTGTCCAGCACCTTCCCTGACTTAATACTAACTGGAGTGGGAATAGTAAATTATATATGTTTAGTGTACAGCACCTTTATTGACTTAATACTAACTGGAGTGGGAATATTAAATTATATATGTGTAGTGTCCAGCATCTTCCCTGATTTAATACTAACTGGAGTGGGAATAGTAAATTATATAGGTTTAGTGTCCAGCACCTTCCCTGATTTAATACTAACTAGAGTGGGAATAGTAAATTATATATGTGTAGTGTCCAGCACCTTCCCTGATTTAATACTAACTGGAGTGGGAATAGTAAATTATATATGTTTAGTGTCCAGCACCTTCCCTGACTTAATACTAACTGGAGTGGGAATAGTAAATTATATATCTGTAGTGTCCAGCACCTTCCCTGACTTAATACTAACTGGAGTGGGAATAGTAAATTATATAGGTTTAGTGTCCAGCACCTTCCCTGACTTAATATTAACTGGAGTGGGAATAGTAAATTATATATGTGTATAGTTTTGTGAACTTAAAATATTTATATAGTGTGCAGTGGGAATGTGTGTGAATTATTATATTTTAAATGATAATTAAAACAATTATATAAATATTTTTAGTAAAGATATATTATTTAAAAAAGTACATTGCATTAAAACATATATTTTTATTATACTTAAAATATAAATTAATTGATCGACAAATAATCAGATGTGTACATTTTGGAAATGATGTTTATTTTTGGTCATTGAGGTAGTAATAGTAAAATAACATATTTTATTTAATGCATATAATATACATTAAGACACAGAGAAAAAACATTATCTTTATTTTTTATACATAACAGATTTTTTAAATGTTTATAATTTCCCATATAATAATTTTGCTGATTTTTTTTTTAACATTGGTAAATTTTTAAATACAGGTATGTATATTTTGTAACAATAAAAAATGTTGTTTTTCATTGATTTATAGCATTTATTTTAAAAGTTCATTTTTTTATAACAGTTGTACAGTTTTGTTTTGTATTTTCAACATTTATTATTTGGTTACATATATTGTAAAAATTAAATAATATAAAATTTTTCACATTTTTTATACAAGTAAACATTTTAAATGTATAACAATTTTTTAACATTTGCTAGTAATTTTTAATTAATATTATTGATATATAAAATATTCATATTATTAATTATTACATTGTTTAATTTTATATAAACATGTTTTGTAATAGGTAAGTATTTATTTAACATTTGTTACATTTTGTACATATTTTTAGTAAGCATTGTACATAATATAAAAAATATGGAATTATAATAATAATATATTTTATAATATTTATTATTATCATTTTACAATGTAGAAACAATGGGGGTCATTATGTTGGCGGACGGATCGCCGCCGCCCGTACGGCGGTGGTGATCTGCCCGCCATTTTCGTCCGCCCGCCTAACATTTCCCCCCGCCATATTACGATGGCGGTGGGGACCCAGGCGGACGGAAAGATCGTCCGCCTGGGCACCGCCATCCATATTACGATGCTGGCGGTCTCATGCCTTTCCATGGCGGAGACTCCGCCATGGAAAGGCATGTGGAGAATGCCTTTGGGGGCCCGTTGCAGGCCCCCAGGTGATTGGGGGGGTGGGTGGCTGCACTTGGGGGGTACCCATGGCACCCCCCGACATTTGCATGCCCAAGGTGGCAGGCACCGCGCTGTGCCTGTCACGTTGTGCGTGCAAATGCACAACATGCCCTTTTAACATTGTGGCGGGTGCTGAATACAGCAGCGCCCGCCACAATGTTAAACATACAGGATGCGACCGCCAAGTTGGCGGTCGCATCCTAATCGGCACAACGGGACTGCCGCACCTCTTGCGGGTGGTCCCTTTTCCGTTGTGATGGCGGGCGGACTTTGTCCGCCCGTCATCGTAATGACCTCCAATGTTATTTAATTTTTAACATAGAAGTAAAATATTGTTGTATTGTTAGAAAACATTTTAGTAATTTATTCATTAGTGTTTAACATGTTTTTCAATTAAAGTATAAATGTTTAATAATTTAAGCAGCCATATTTGTTTTACAGTTAGTATTTTGTAACCGCTTACTTTTGTTTTGGGTTATTTCTGAGGGGAGAAGCTCGCGGTTGGAAGCTGCGTCGCGTCGAGGATGGTAAGTGTAATTTTCTTTAATTAAACTAACTTTTTACTTTAATTTGAAGCTAGTTAGGTGGTAGGTAGTGTGTCTAGTGTTTGTAATTTTGTCGAGTTTTATGTGTAAGTTAGATTTTAGCGAGATGATCGATAGTTAGTGTTTGCGGCCTAGTTTAGAGAGGTTAGAATATGTGTAAATATGTGTGAATATGGTGTTAGAAATGTTTCTAATTGTATTTAATTATGGTATATGTGTATGTTTGTGTGGGTGGGAATGTTTTTCTATTTTTTACAGGTTTTCGTTGTTGGAAGTCGACGTTCGGAGAACATTGCGTTTTTTTTCATTAAGAAGTGTGTATTAGTTATGTAAACTAATATTTATTTAACACTTTCTTAATTTTTCGGGTTTTCCTGGAGCGTTTATTTTTACATAATTTTTTCGGGTTTTTTATGGTTTATTCGAATTGGATTTATCGAACTTGGATTGCTTTTTAAACAGATGGATTTTTTCATTTTTTTTGGGCATTTTTTTGGACGCCCCCTACAGCGTGTACGCGTCCATGCGCATCGCGGCGTACATGCACAGGTAGGGGGAACCCATGGGTCCCCCCTGTGTGCGACTCGCGCGCATACGCGTACATGGGGGTCCAACGCGGACCCCCAAAGTCCGGCTCCGACAGCTTTTTCGAGCCGGACGGCGCGAGTCGATCGGACTGCTCGTGGCGTGCATCGTACTTACCCGGCCGGGAAACGTCTCCATAGCGCGGTGCGAGTCGTGTCCCTGCGAGTCGGTCGGAGCGTGTTGCAGCCGCGTTCGAGTCGGTCGGCGATTTCGCGGGTGCTTGCATCGTACTCGCTCGGCCGGACCCGCGTACGATTCGGTCGGGAAACAGGGCTCCGAATCGGATCCGGTGAATCCGAATCCGATTCGGAGCACTACCGGCCGGGATCGGAATCGGTCCCTTAGTGTCCAGCACCTTCCCTGACTTAATACTAACTGGAGTGGGAATAGTAAATTATATATGTTTAGTGTACAGCACCTTTATTGACTTAATACTAACTGGAGTGGGAATATTAAATTATATATGTGTAGTGTCCAGCATCTTCCCTGATTTAATACTAACTGGAGTGGGAATAGTAAATTATATAGGTTTAGGGGCCGATTCCGATCTCGGCCGGTAGTGCTCCGAATCGGATTCGGTTTTACCGGATCCGATCCGGAGCCCTATTTTCCGACCGAGTCGTACGCGCGTCCGGGCGAGCGAGTACGATGCGTATTCGCCGACCGACTCGTCCGGGCGACCCGACCGCTCCGACCGACTCGTTCCCGGATCGTACCGCTCCGACCGACTCGCTCGGACCCGATTCGCACCGCGCAATGGAGACGTTTTCCGGCCGGGTAAGTACGATGCGCACCTCGACCGCTCCGACCGACTCGCGCCGTCCGACTCGAACTCGCTGTCGGAGCCATACTTTGGGGGTCCGTGTCGGACCCCCTGTATGCTGTACCCGTGCGAGGCGCACACAGGGGGACCCAAGGGTCCCCCTACCTGTGCGTGTACGCCGCGAGCGCTCCGCGGCGTACTCGCTGTAGGGGCGCCCTTGTTCGCCTCGCACCCATTGAGGCAATGGGAGCCCGCGTACGCGTTGTACGACCGGCTCCCATTGAGTTCAATGGGAGTCCGACCGACTCGTGTCCGGTGGCATACGAATGCATCGGACTCGTTCGGTCGGACTGCACGGGTCCGATTCGGTCGGAAATCTCTCCGAGGCCGGCTCGGTCGGAGAAATTACCGACACGAATCGGAATCGGCCCCTTAGTGTCCAGCACCTTCCCTGATTTAATACTAACTAGAGTGGGAATAGTAAATTATATATGTGTAGTGTCCAGCACCTTCCCTGATTTAATACTAACTGGAGTGGGAATAGTAAATTATATATGTTTAGTGTCCAGCACCTTCCCTGATTTAATACTAACTGGAGTGGGAATAGTAAATTATATAGGTTTAGTGTCCAGCACCTTCCCTGATTTAATACTAACTGGAGTGGGAATAGTAAATTATATAGGTTTAGTGTCCAGCACCTTCCCTGACTTAATACTAACTGGAGTGGGAATAGTAAATTATATATGTGTAGTGTCCAGCACCTTCCCTGACTTAATATTAACTGGAGTGGGAATAGTAAATTATATATGTGTATAGTTTTGTGAACTTAAAATATTTATATAGTGTGCAGTGGGAATGTGTGTGAATTATTATATTTTAAATGATAATTAAAACAATTATATAAATATTTTTAGTAAAGATATATTATTTAAAAAAAGTACATTGCATTAAAACATATATTTTTATTATACTTAAAATATAAATTAATTGATCGACAAATAATCAGATGTGTACATTTTGGAAATGATGTTTATTTTTGGTCATTGAGGTAGTAATAGTAAAATAACATATTTTATTTAATGCATATAATATACATTAAGACACAGAGAAAAAACATTATCTTTATTTTTTATACATAACAGATTTTTTAAATGTTTATAATTTCCCATATAATAATTTTGCTGATTTTTTTTTTAACATTGGTAAATTTTTTAAATACAGGTATGTATATTTTGTAACAATAAAAAATGTTGTTTTACATTGATTTATAGCATTTATTTTAAAAGTTCATTTTTTTTATAACAGTTGTACAGTTTTGTTTTGTATTTTCAACATTTATTATTTGGTTACATATATTGTAAAAATTAAATAATATAACATTTTTCACATTTTTTATACAAGTAAACATTTTAAATGTATAACAATTTTTTAACATTTGCTAGTAATTTTTAATTAATATTATTGATATATAAAATATTAATATTATTAATTATTACATTGTTTAATTTTATATAAACATGTTTTGTAATAGGTAAGTATTTATTTAACATTTGTTACATTTTGTACATATTTTTAGTAAGCATTGTACATAATATAAAAAAATATGGAATTATAATAATAATATATTTTATAATATTTATTATTATCATTTTACAATGTAGAAACAATGGGGGTCATTATGATGGCGGACGGCGGTGGTGATCTGCCCGCCATTTTCGTCCGCCCGCCTAACATTTCCCCCCGCCATATTACGATGGCGGTGGGGACCCAGGCGGACGGAAAGATCGTCCGCCAGTTTTCCGCCGGTAGGCAATCCGCCCGATTGCCTACCGGGCGGAAAAGGCCTGCAATATGGTGGAGGTGCCTTGCAGGCACCGCCATCCATATTACGATGCTGGCGGTCTCATGCCTTTCCATGGCGGAGACTCCGCCATGGAAAGGCATGCGGAGAATGCCTTTGGGGGCCCGTTGCAGGCCCCCAGGTGATTGGGGGGGGTGGGTGGCTGCACTTGGGGGTTACCCATGGCACCCCCCGACATTTGCATGCCCAAGGTGGCAGGCACCGCGCGGTGCCTGTCACGTTGTGCGTGCAAATGCACAACATGCCCTTTTAACATTGTGGCGGGTGCTGAATACAGCAGCGCCCGCCACAATGTTAAACATACAGGATGCGACCGCCAAGTTGGCGGTCGCATCCTAATCGGCACAACGGGACCGCCGCACCTCTTGCGGGTGGTCCCTTTTCCGTTGTGATGGCGGGCGGACTTTGTCCGCCCGTCATCGTAATGACCTCCAATGTTATTTAATTTTTAACATAGAAGTAAAATATTGTTGTATTTTTAGAAAACATTTTAGTAATTTATTCATTAGTGTTTAACATGTTTTTCAATTAAAGTATAAATGTTTAATAATTTAAGCAGCCATATTTGTTTTACAGTTAGTATTTTGTAACCGCTTACTTTTGTTTTGGGTTATTTCTGAGAGGAGAAGCTCGCGGTTGGAAGCTGCGTCGCGTCGAGGAAGGTAAGTGTAATTTTCTTTAATTAAACTAACTTTTACTTTAATTTGAAGCTAGTTAGGTGGTAGGTAGTGTGTCTAGTGTTTGTAATTTTGTCGAGTTTTATGTGTAAGTTAGATTTTAGCGAGATGATCGATAGTTAGTGTTTGCGGCCTAGTTTAGAGAGGTTAGAATATGTGTAAATATGTGTGAATATGGTGTTAGAAATGTTTCTAATTGTATTTAATTATGGTATATGTGTATGTTTGTGTGGGTGGGAATGTTTTTCTATTTTTTACAGGTTTTCGTTGTTGGAAGTCGACGTTCGGAGAAGATTGCGTTTTTTTTCATTAAGAAGTGTGTATTAGTTATGTAAACTAATATTTATTTAACACTTTCTTAATTTTTCGGGTTTTCCTGGAGCGTTTATTTTTTTACATAATTTTTTCGGGTTTTTTATGGTTTATTCGAATTGGATTTATCGAACTTGGATTGCTTTTTAAACAGATGGATTTTTTCATTTTTTTTGGGCATTTTTTTGGACAATTGGTATTATGATATATCTGGATGGATTTACAGGAGTTGGGATATCCTTTGTTTATCTACGGAAACGGTAAGTTATTTATATTTATTATTGTGGGAGGGAAATGTTAAATAAATTATTTTTATTGTGTGTTATATTTTCTGAAATATAATTAAAATGTCAATATATATTTATGTTTTCAAACTAAATATATGTGATAAATTATTTATGTTTCTGAAAATATAAAAAAATAATATGTATATTTTTAACTGTTTTTGGAGGAAATTATTAGTATTTTTGGTGGATTTCTAGGTTACAGTAGGCTTTTGGCTATTGTTGATAGGTATTCTAGGCCTCTTGTTGTTGGATATAGTCTTACTTTACTTTGTAGGTATTGAAACATTTGTCTAGTTTCTTTGGTAAGTTTTGGGCCTATTTGGGTTACAGATTGCTCCATTCTTAGTTGTTGGTAGCTCTGTTCTTTTTGGAGAGATTGTAGGAGTTTGTGTAGAGTAGGTGTACCTCTGCCTGTTGTTGCTTGGAAGGCATTATGCCATCCTTCAACAGCATTGTTTGTTTTGGCTTCTTTATTTAGTGTGCTAAGGTATACATTCCACCATGGAATGTGGTATTTAGGTAGTACTCTGTGTCCTGATCTGTGGAGTCTTCCCACCCAGGTATCTTCAAGATAATCTAAAAGGGGACTTAATTTTTGTTCGTTTCTTTGGTAGTATGGACTTTCTAGTAATAGGTTGTAGTGTTCGGCCACGTCAGTAACTGGGACGTAGGCCAGTGCTACAAGTTTTTTAACTTGATATGCAAAAGTACTGTCAGTTGCATATTCAACACTAAGGGTCCGATTCCGATCTCGCTGGGAAAGCCCTATGGCCGACTGGCACCCGTAGAGCTTTCCGTGCGACTCGGGCTCCTGGGCTCCGAGCGACAGAGTACGATGCGCTGCAGTGCTGATGGACTCGGGTCGCTCGGAGCACCATTGAAGTCAATGGGATCCTGGTGTGCGTTGCGTACATAGGCTCCAATAGACCAAAAATGCATGTCTCGGACAAGGGTGCCCCCTGTCGCGGGGGCGCATCTGTCCCGCCCGCACCGTGCAGGCATGTGTAAGGGCTGCGGGTGAAGGGGGTTACACTACGGACCCCCAAAGTCCGCTTCCCGGAGCTTTTTCGAGTCGGTGGCTCCGACTCGATCCTGCTGCTCGACGCACGCATCGTACTTGGTCGCTCAGAAACTGGACCCATTGCGCGGTGCGCGTCGATGAAGTCTGAGTCGTCCGGACGGCGCCGCTGATGGGTACCGGTCAGTCGGAGCGCGAGGCTATCCTCGCATCGTACTTGCTCGCTCGTACAGCGGTACGAGTCGTCCGGAAACTGGGGCAACGAATCTGACTCGCTCGCTACGGATCCCGTTCGGTGCCCTTCCCAGTGAGATCGGAATCGGGCCCTTAGTGTTGATTTCTGTAGGTGTCTCCATAGACATTGATTAAAATGATAGTAGCAACCCTGAATTGCTGTATGTGGGTAGCATTTTAGGATTGCATTTATCATTGCTTGTTCAAAATCAATAATTATTTTCTGTGGGAAATAATTATTGGTTTCTTGTTTTATTTTGTTCAGGATTTCCATATAGGTAGAGTTCTGTTTATTAGGGAGTAAGGCGTAGATAATAGGAATGTTAGTGTTTTGGTATAGTGCATGGACAGTGTATAACTGATAAAATAGTTTGGGACATATTTTAAAAGTCCCATCCATCATCCATGTTTCTGATTGCTGCAGTTTGATTAACTTATTTGCAGTAGCAAACATAATAATTCTTTTATCTTTGCATTTATTATCGTAAAGTATAAATGGTTCATCGTTATGGGTTATTGCTAGTTCTGGGGGAATCTCTTCCTCTTGAAATGTTTTTGGGGCAGGTATGGTGGTGGTAGTGGCTTTTTTTGTCTAGCTATTGTTCTTTTTAAGGAAGCATTAGAGGGCATTTGGGCAGAAGCATGTTCGGGTACTCTGAGCAACTGTTGTTTTAAAATTTCTGGGGTGGATCTCTCAGAGCTAGTGCTAGCTTCTTTTATGTTATCTAGAGCACTTCTAACTTCAATTTCTGTCACATTTGGAGTGTGGTTATGTTCTTTACATATGTAACAGTTGTTTCCTGCGTTGTAGCCCTCCCATAACATTTATTGGAATAGTATTTACTACATTTCCAATTAACTTTTAGTCCACTTTGTTTTTCTTGGGTATAGACGTACCCCATGTAACATAGGGGCTCATTATGATGGCGGGCGGACATCAGTCTGCCCGCCGTCATAACGGCGATGGGACTGACCGCCAGACGTGCGGCGGTCCCACCGGCCCAATTAGGATGCGCCACCATACTGGCAGGCGCATCCTGTCCTTTTACCATTGCAGATGGTGCTGCTGGCTGCAGCACCGTCCGCAATGGTAAAAGGGCATGCACAGCATTTCCGCGCACCACATGGCAGGCACCACGCGGCGCCTGCCACTTGGTGCAGGGAACTGCAGGGGGGTACCATGGTACCCCCCCAACTGCACCCCCGCCCCCAGGGGGCCCGCAACGGGCCCCCGATACCAATCCCTGCCAGCCTTTCCATGGCGGCATCGCCGCCATGGAAAGGCCTTGCAACCACCCACATCCTAATATGGCTGGTGGTGCCTGCTAGGCACCGCCACCATATTAGTGGCACAGCACCGCCCGGGCGGCAATCGTAACGATTGCCGACCGGCGGAAAAGCGGCGGACGGACTTTGCGTCCGCCTCGATACCCACTGCCATCATAATATGGCGGGGGTATTTCACGTTATGATGGCGTAACGGTCGCCACCTCCGGCCCGGCGGTGGCGATCGTTACGTCATCATAATCAGCCCCATAGTAACATCTTTCCTTTTTGTGTGGTAATAAATTGGGCGCCTTCAGTCATTGTGGTCTTTTTAATGCTAAGAAAAATGTATATAAAAATTACTAAAAAGAATACAGTACAGATTTTTTATAAATATATATATATTGTTCTTGATATACTTACAATGTTTAACTTGATGTAAAATTTAATGCTGATGCACTTTCTTTGGTGTTTTATTTCAGATTTGTTGAAGATGTTTCTGTTGGTAGAAGAAAAGATAAATTTAATACTTTTGTTCTATTGTATACTAGGCGGTGGCGAATTTGGGAGAAAGTGGGGTTTTGGGTGGGTATTTTAGGTAACTGTTTTATATAAAATATTTTTATACTTACTTTATTTCTGAGTTTATTGTTCACGCTGTTCTTGGATTTTTGTATGCTTTGAAAAATATCTGTACAGGAGATATACATTTAAAACATAGATATTAGTTATTTATTTTTTATAAATATTTTGTGTTGAAGAGTAGTAGTAGTGTTACATTTAAAATAGAATTTTACTTACTTTGTGCAGTTTGAAATCTTTTTTCTTCAATGAAGTTCTGCGTTGTGGCAGCAATCCGGCAGAGTTTCCCCTTCTTCTTTCTTGTAGGTTTGAGGTGTAAAATAAACATTATTTTCTCGTTGTTTATATAGTGTTTATTTAATTGATTGTTTTTTGTGATTGGTGTATTTTATTAGTGTGAGCCTTTTATTCGTTGTTTGTTTTGGCAGTTGTTTTCCATATATGGAAAACGCTAATTAAGAAGTTGTTAGTGCTACGTTTCTTTTTTTACTGATTTAGGGGTCCATTACGATGGCGGGCGGACTTTGATACAAGGTATCCCAAGTACACCACAGGACCCTGCCCTATCTGGCATTTACTGGCCTTGATAGTCAGGCATGCCTGTTGCAGGGCCCAAAGCACCTGCTGCAGGTGAAATGCAAGGTCCTCCCAGCTGCTGCTGAAGACAGCTATGTCATCCAGGTAAGCAGCACTGAAGGCCTCCATTCCTGCTAAGATCTGCTTCACCAGATCCTGGAAGGTGGCCGGGGCTTTCTTTAATCCAAAAGGCATCATTTTAAATTGAAAATGCCACTCTGGTGTAGAGAATGTTGAGCTCTCTTTAGCCCCCTCTGCTAGGTGAAATCTTCCAGTACCCAGAAGTCAAGTCAAAGGTACTCAAATACTTGGCAGCCCCCAGCCGATCTATGACCTCATCAGCCCCGGAGATGGGGTAAACATCAGTCTTGGCGACTAAGTTTACCTCCCTGTAGTCCACACTAAACCTGAGATCCTGGAGCAGAGCCTGGTGGGGCAGCCTTGGAATATGGACCAGGGACTGCTGCAGTACTCAATCACTACCAACTCCAGCATCTTAGAGACTTCCTCTTTGATGCTGGACCTCACTTTGTCAGACAGCCTCTATATTTTGTTTTTGAATGGCAGGCTTTCCCCAGTATCAATATCCTGGGGTCACAAATGTGTAAGCCCAGGAGCGAGGAAAAACAGAGAGTCAAACTGTCCCAGCAACTGGCGACAGTCCCTCAGCTGTTCTGGAGTCAGGGTAGGCGTGACATTGACACTGTCCATTAGCCCAGCTTTCTCTTTGGATGACAGGAGATCAGGGAGGGGTTCACTCTCTTCCTCCTCCTTATCATCTGTCAACAGCAGCTTGATTACCTCAGACCTCTCATAGTGGGGTTTGAGGCAATTGATGTGGAGTACCCTTAAGGGGTTTCTGGGAGTCTTGAGGTCCACCAGGTAAGTGGCCTGCCCTTTCCTCTCAATCACTTCATAGGGCCCAGTCCAACAGTCTTGGAGGACTCTGGGCTCCACTGGCTCCATCACCCATGCCTTCTGGCCAGGTTTAAACTCGACCAAAGTGGCCTTTTGGTCGTACCACTGTGTCATGACTTCCTGGCTTGCCTCCAAGTCTTCAGAAGCTTTTTTTCCCGAACTTGGCCATCTTGTTTTTCTGAGGATTCACATGTAACTAACAACATCCTTGGGGGTGTGGAGGGGGTCTTGGGAGCTTGCTCCCACCCCTCCTTCATAAGACTGAGGCGTTCCCTAACAGGGTGACCATACCGATGTTTGAATAGGCTGAACTCAACTTCCCACCCTCTGCTTGCCATCCAGCAAGATCAGCCAGGTCTCCAGGGGAGGCAATGTTCCCCTCCAGTAGGCTCCAAGGTGGCCTCCTCTGGTGCCCCATCCACCTGTACTGTGGGGGTTTCAGGAGCTGGTTTCCCACTCAGACAACCCCAATATTTCCAAGTGTGACCTGAGCTCCATGTCCTACCAAGTAGTGTGCTCCATATAATTTCTTAGCAAACAGTCCACAGGCATGGCAGGGCTTACAGCTACCTTAAGAAGACCTGAAAATACCCCCATTCAAAGGGAATCAGAGTCACAGGGTAGTGGCTCTCCTGGTTGCCTGCTATTAGAACGTGGGTACTATTTGCTCTATGCTCTTAGTATTCATGCTGGTTCCTGTGTCCCTCAGAGCCTTAACCCTCTCCCCATTGCTGGTGACACACTGCCTATACTTGGAAGTATTTGAAGGCATGGAGGCTTTGATCACCATCTCGCTGTCACCCAGGGACATTAGGGTAACCTCCGCTGTCTCCCCTACACTACACTAACTGGGGCCATATCCTCCCCAAGAGTTATATTGGCCAACCCAGGGATCTGCCCAACACTGGGGTTTGAGACACTTGCCATCACCCTTGGTGTGCCCATACTGGTAACATTCATAACACCTAAGGGCAAACTTACCAATGTTCTTATCAACATATCCCTTTTTGTGGTCAGGTTGGGGCTGGGACCTTTTCCCCTGAAAACCTTTTGGGGGTCTTGAGAGAAATCCTTCTATTTTGATCTCCTCCTTCTTCTTTTGGTGGGAACCATGACCACTCATTTTGGGAGCCCCCCAGACACCACTTTGTGGACCCTGGTCCTTTTCCAGTGATCTGCCTCTTTATCAAGCTCCCGGGTGTCATGGAGCTTAGTATCCTCAAGGTGTTGGCACAGTTCTGTAAAACAAAGACTAAATATGTACTCTCTAGCAATCAAATTGTACAGCCTCTTGTAATCACTCACTTGACAGCCCTTCACCCAGCCATCCAGTGCCTTACAAATGTGATCTACACAATCGACCCATGTCTGCTAGGACACCTTCTGGCTGTCCTAAACTGATGAATATATTTCTCCGGGTTGAGCCCATATTTCCTGGTCAGTGCCACCTTCAGTGCTCTTTTCCTATTCAAATAGAACATCCATCCTCTAGACAAATAATTGTGTTTTTAATCTGATTCGTATAAGTGTTTGTATGTATATTGCTTTTGATATTCATGGTTTTAATTGTAGATTCATGTTATTTGCAGCCTTGAGAAAGTCCGTTTGGACGAAACACGTGTCGGCTGCTTTTTGTTGAGAAACCGTGTTTTTGAAAATGGAATAAAGAATTTACAAGAAATACAGGAGAGCTTATTTATGGACTTCCTTTGAAATACTTTGGGCTAACACAAATTATTTGAATAACATTTGGACTTCTGGGTGTGCCTCAGCATTGTGTGTGTTATGGTGTATAAACTTCGGATGGGCTGTTTGCTCGATCTAAAGTTTTGTATTTAGCCTCTCACCGGCGGAGAGAGGTTGTTTGCTTTGAGAGCACCACAAGTTACTTATTATTCTCTTCTTTTGATGGTATTTTCCGACAAATACAATGTGTTAGATGTGCATGTCGTTAGAGGCATTTCTGCTGCTTTTTGTGTAATATGCCTCTAGAGGATGGCCCTCCAATCTCCTTCAGGCACCGTATTCATCTCCCAGGCAACCTCATAGGCCTCAAACCAGTTGTCTATATCATCTCCCACAACAAAGTTAGGCACCAGATATTTTGGGAAAGGGATTCTCTTTTCTCCATTGAACACTGGGTTAATGCTGCCACCAATATTTCTGGAGTCTGCCTGCTTGGCACTGGTGTACAGCTCCTTGAGACTGATCTCATAAACCATTCTTCTTTCCTCCATGGCCGATCTCTCCCTTGCCAAGGCTCTCTCAGCCTTAGCGAATCTGTATTCAGCAATACCTTTTTCTCTGGCTAACGTGCTCTCAGACTCAGCTTTTCCTCTAGCTAAGGCTCTCTCAGCCTTCCTCTCCTCTGCTTCCAGCTTCATCCTGGCCAGCTGCAGTCTGAGCTCCCTCTCTGTATTCTTGTCCTCCAGCTCCTCTAGGGACAGACCCCTGGAAGACACACTGCTCCCTGGGCATCCTCTGGGGTGAGTTGTGCTCATCTTGCTGCTCAGGACCCAGGTTTGGGTCCTACACCTCTTCGCCATCCTCCAAGTGTACATTCTACTCCTCCTCATCTTTCTCTAGGGTTGTCCACAACCTCTGGACATCCTTGAAGGCTTTGAGGGCTACCTGTAGATTCAGCTTGGTAGCATTCCGGCCTGCCTTCAGCCCCTTCTCTCTACAAAGCTTCAGCATCTCTGCCCTGCTTGGGGTGTCAAAGTTGATCAGATACAAATCCACGGTGCAAAAAAGAAGGCAGGGGTACTTAAATTTAGAAAAGGGAGAAAATAGGCAACAGAAAACTAAGAACATTTTAAAAAGATGTCAACTCTGGTATGAAATTATTTATATAGGATTTTTGTGTTACACAAATCACTGTATGGTACTACACAAACACACGTACTGGATCCCACCACTTATCACTGATTTGAGAAATTGGGTTGTTGGTTGCTTGGGGGGGGTTTACCCTGGTCAAGCAACAGGCAAAATTCCTGTCAGGGTGAACCACAAAAGTCCCTAAATTAACCTGTGCTTAACCCTCTGATAGCTTGGCACAAAAGCCGTCAGGCTTAACTTAGAGGCAATGTGTAAAGTATTTATGCAGCATGCAAACAGTATTAAAGTGAAAACACAACACAAGAAAAATCCCACATCAATTTAGAAAAATAGAGTCAATTTTAATTAATTATTTGATGCCAAAATGACAAGCATCCAATCATTTGAAACAGAGTTGTACATTTTTAAAGCTTAAGGTAAAAAAATAGCACCTAAAAAATCAAAGCACCAACCGCTGTTGGACAAAAAGAAAGTCCCCTATTTATGATAATTTCTTGTGGTCGTGTATTCTCATATTCAGATATGTCAATCATTAAGTTGTTTAGTTCTTGAGGTCAGTTTCTTGTTTTCTCCTGGATTGTGTTGTCACTCCTGTGGTAGAGTTTGGTGTTGAGATACTTGGTGTGTTTTCTGCTCGAGTTCTGGTATCTTGAGTGGTTTGGTTCCGGAATCCGAGACAGTGTCTTAAAATCTCCTCTAAAAAATCCACACCCACTTTGGTCGTTGAGGCTGTAATTTAATTTCCCAGGGATTCTGCTTCTGAGCTCGTAACTGAATCTTGTAAGTGTCTCGTTTGTGAGGCAGCTGCCCCCATTGTGATGTTATTATAGCGTTTGGCATAGGTGTATATTCTTCCCAACTGGTATTCTAGTTGGTCCAGTCGGAATTTCCTATTCTTGCATTGGATCAGATCTTCATATTCTTTGACAACTCTGTTCAATATTTCATAATTTTTAGTGATGATGTCTCCCCAATTTGAGTCCTCCATTTTCTTTGTCAGGTCGTCGACTTCCGTTTTATATTTGTTGTGTTCTTCACCCGCTATGTCTATCAATTGTCGTATCATGTTATTGGAAGCTTCTCTTAAGTTTTCTTACCATTTTGAGATTTGATTTGGATTGGTGGTTTCTACTGGGGGAAATATCAGGAGACGAAGTCCTCTTGGTATTCTATCTGCTTCCAAGTATTTTATAAGACTGGCTGTTTCCCAACATATTGTGGTTTCTTTTTTGATTGCTTTCTCTAATGCTTTAAAAGTTGATTTCACAGATTGAGGATTGGGTTTGTTATATTTAGAAGGGCCTCCTAAAGTTGAGAAAATTTCTTGAATTCGAAGGTTACGGTGCAGTTTGCCATAGGTCGTGAGGTTGCGAGACAAAGTTCCAATCTGATTTCGGTATGCTTTTCCTGAGGAATAGGGTTCTATTCGTTTGAGATGTGGTTAGGGGTCGTATTGGTGTGATGGAAACACCCGGCAACAGGAAATGGTTAAGTTAGGGGAGGTGGGTGAATGCTGCCAGGGTTCACGCACAAAGGGACATGACCCAATTCTTGGTGTGGCACGAACCCATCAGGTGGTTTCACCTAAAAGACCTCTTGTGGGTGTCCCTACTCCCCTGCACCTGGTATGGTGCATGTCTTCATGTTTGAAATGTTTCAATATGTGACTTTTCTGATGGTCACCTTCCCTTTTTAACTTCAAGTTCTGGAACTTTTCTCCCGTCTCTTTATGAGTTTTTTGTCTTCTGCTGTACTTTCTCCACCTCTCTTTATTCAATCTTTCATCTCTTTTCCTTGCTCTCTTTTTCTCATATTTTACTGTTTTCTCGACAGTGAATGTTATTGTTATATTCATAAATGTGTAAACTGAACCTTAGAGTTATTACTTGGAATATTAGGGCCTAAAAAATCCTATCAAGAGACAACATGTTTTGACTCATCCGTCAAGGATGAAGACGCAATTGGTATTATTGCAAGAAACCCATTTATCAGAGAATGACATATGAAAACTCTAGACACAGTAGGTTGGTGACATTTTCTATTCTCCTGTTTCAGAAAATAAAGCTGGAGTTGCTATATTATGTCATAAGCATTTAACTGTAAAACTGATTTCAGAAGAAAGGAACTCTGTATTGGCAATGTATATGGACCCAATAATCCAGATCTCCAATTTTGGTCCACCCTATCACAGACACTCTTTGAGTATCCTATTGACAATTACATTTTACGGAGTGACTGTAATCAGATAGTCGATCCCTTTTTAGACAGACATTTACTAGTAAAATAAGTTCCTAATACCACACATAAATCTTTTCAAAGAACAATCTCCCACCGAGGTCTAACAGATGTGTTGAGATTAGTTAACCCAGATCTTACAGAATATACTTTCCATTCCGCATTGCATCAATCTCAATCTAGGACTGATTATTTATTTATTAGCAAAAACATGACTCAGGCCTTACATAATTCAAAGATTCTTTTCTCTAGTAATTTCGGATCATGCTCCATTCTGGTTTGGGACACTTTTAAAGCTGTTTCTAGGGGATTTATTATCGATTCTGTTTCTGTAAGAAAAAAGACAGTGAGAAAAGAAGGTCTGACACTTTTACAAAGAATTAAAACACTCAAACACAAATTTTTCATGACAAACCATGATAAAGGAAACTTAGAGGAGCTAATTAAATGCAAGATACAACTTAAAGAACCTACACAATAGGGCCACAGGTTGCTTATTAAAAGTCAATGCTCAATATTATGGAGGCAGAAACAGATCTGGGACACTTCTGGGCCATTACCTAAAATTTTAAAAAGCGAAGACAAATGTAAATTCTATTATTAATTCACAAGGGTCTCCAGTTTATAAAGATGCAGAGAATTTAAACTGTTTAGTTCAATATTATACCAATCTATATTCTCCTGACACTATTCCTTCAGATATTTAATTGGATAATTACATCTCGTCCTTTCATAAGAGATTCCTTTGCCCTGAGACTTCTCCTCCTTAGAGTAAGTCTTTACAACTCAGAAACTTTTATCCACATTAAAAAAACTTCCTACTGGTAAATCACCTGGTTTCACAGTAGAAATTCACTTGCAATTTTCTATGTTACTACCCCTTACCTATCGATTTATCACCTCTTTTTCTTCTTCTAATTCCTCTCAAGGATCCTTTACAGAGGCTATGATTTGTCTCATTCTAAAAAAGGAAAAGATCAGATGTTGTGTCAAAATTACAGACCAATCTCTCTCACGAACATAGATTGCAACATGTTTGCTAAAGCTCTTGCGCTCCAATTAGAAACATTCCTACCAGACGTTGATGGTTCTGAACAAACAGGTTTTGTGAAAGGGCGCAATATTTCCGATAATTCTCGTACCTTTCACAACATTATTAATAAAGAGAATAGACTAGATAACTCCTTGGCAGCCTTATCTTTAGACGCTGAAAAAGCATTTGATAGAGTTAATTGGCAATGTTTGAAAAAAGCATTACACTGGCATGGATTTGGTCCTAAATTGATAGATCCAGGGGCATATTATCAAGTCCTGGCGATAACTATCGCCAGCGCCAGTTAGCGGGATTTTTTTTATCGCCTTCTTTCCCTGATAATTATCGCCTTGTTATCGACGTATTATCAACACGTCAGTAACAGGTGATAGTGTCAGGGAACGGCGTAGAAAACTCCCGCTAACTCCTGCGCAATGGCGATAGTGATTTAGGCAATAGCGGGCGATACCTAGCGAACACCGCATTAGCGGCAGGAAAAGTCCAGCTAAAGCGCGATAATGGGCTTGATAATATGCCCCAAGGTGCGTAAGTAGGAGGTTTGAGGAACGGACGGCGGGCAGAGACCTTTAATGGAGGGGACTGTGAGTGGCAGGAAAGAGACAAACAGCCAGTGACAGGGACTGTGAGCAGGAGGTCCGAGAGAACCAGCAGTGACAGGGACTGTGGGTAAGGGGTCAGCGCCAGCCAGGGACAATAACTGCGAGTGGGGGGGGGGGTCAGACAGCTAGTTACAGGGACTGCGAGTATGGAGAGCGAGAGAAGCAGTACATGGCAGGGGCTTTGGGTAGGGTGTTAGGCAGAGACAGCTGGGCCTGGTAGACAACAAGGACAGCGTGCACGGATGTGCGGCTAGAGACAGTAACTGAGTAGGAGGTCAGATAGAGACAGCTGGTGACAGGGACTGCGAGTAGGATGTCAAGCAAACCCAGCGCGTGAAAATGACTGTGATATGGGGGTAGGTAGAGACAACCAGGGACAGGGCCAAATAAATGAAATGAAAGGAGTGCAATCAGGAACCACCGGACACAGAACGTGACAGAGGCTGAATGAGTGTGAGTTACATCGAAAGACACCAGGCAGAGACATCTGGTGGGGGTGGCAGGGCAGGGAAGACAGCCAGTGACAGAAGCCAAAGTGAGACGGAGGGCAGTGCGAGGCTCGAGGAAACAGCAAGTGGCTTATGCGGAGAGAGTGCGAGGACAGGCAGAGACCAGCAGAGGGAGCCTGTGTCAAGAACTAAGGCTGCCAGCGAATGACACTGAGGGAGCAGGATGGACAGGCTGAGAGAACAAGTGACAGGGACTGAGGGGGCCTTTGGATGCAGATGTCACCACATTAGACAGGCAGCGACAGATACTGAATGGCAGTCGAGCCATTAGAGTGGGCAGACAATTCTCTGCACAGAATTGCAGAGACAGATGGCAATTGTTTTAGACAGAAAGAATTCTAGGCACGCTTATGACATTTTCAATGGGTAATGGTTTCACGTCAATAGTGTGGAGTTACACGTCACTTATTTGGGGGCATATTAACAACGAGGCGATAAGCAATTATCGCCGCTTTAACGTCCGTTTTCGGACGGAAAGCGGCGATAATTCTATCGCCTAATCAGCAAGGTCACGCTATCGCGTGAATCCTTGCACTATCGCCCTTTCCCCCAACGCCCATCCTTGCATCTCTAATGAGATGCAAAGTGGGCGTTACTGGGCGTACCCCGGATGGGCTACGTTGCAAATATCGCCGATGTTCACATCGCGATATTTACAAGGCAGCCCACAGGATTATAGCAGACGTTAGATTTTGGCGAAAACGGCCGTCTAAAATCTAACGTCTGCTATAATCCTGACTTACCTATGTTAGGCATAGGAGGTGGATTCTGCTGATACGACCACAGGGTCGTATCAGCAAGGTTATCGCCCTTTGCAGGGAACATCGCTGGAAAACCAGCGATGTTCCCTGCAAAAGGGCGATACCTCGCTATCTCTGGAATTTTTATCGCCCTGGAGTAACGCGTTGTTAATAACGCGCTACCAGGGCGATAAATGCCAGAGATAGCCTGCGATAATATAATTATCGCTAAGCACGGCCAGCGATAATTATCGCTGGCCGTTGTTAATATGCCCCTTGGTGTGCAGGGAGTTGACATCCAACAGTGCTAGTCTTCCAGACACAAACTGTGTGAAGCGCTTCGAGTTGTCACACACCTTCAAACGCTTACCTCTTTCTCCTCTGTTCGCACCTCAGCACATCTTGGTCTGCCCCCGGTTCAGCCTCAGTCCAGACAGGGCACAGCCCTCGACCCGTGCCCCGGTCAGCCTCAGTCCAGACAGGGCACAGCCCTCGCCCCGTGCCCCGGTCAGCCTCAGTCCAGACAGGGCACAGCCCTCGCCCCGAGCCCCGTTCAGCCTCAGTCCAGACAGGGCACAGCCCTCGCCCCTCAAGCCTGTTCGCATTGCCTTTCTTTTGGGCGAGTGATGCATGGCTCCGTACCAGGATGGGCTGAGGAGCTGCCGTTGCCAAGGAGACTCGATTTTTGAGGTCGCATTTTCCGTAAATTTCCATTTCTATGGAGCGGCCAGGAAAAACCTTCCCTCCTAAGTTTTTTTGTTCGAGGGGCCTGCCTGTACCCCTGGTTACGGGGAAGAGGGGGCTCCCAGGAAGTCTCTCCAGACCACCATGGGACACAGCACAAGCAACACGACTGGCACTTCTGGTCTCTTAAATCCAACTTATATTGTTAAAGTGGAGGGATTTGGGACCCTGAAATTATCAGATCAAACATATTTAATTGGCGATGGTAGAAGAAATGTGATTGGTTGACTTCGTTAGTCTCTGTTTCACCAGAAGGGAGAGTTCTAATCCTGGTTACCTAGCCTGAACAACTTGTGTGATCTTGTGCGCCTACTGTCCACTTCCAATGCCTATGCTTCACAACCATCACAATCAGAGGGAATTTAGAAACAGGCCAACCCCTCTAGTGAAGAGCATTACAAAATCAGGCGTGGCTACGAAAGCATTTAAAGGTAATAGTGGTTATATTGTTGCTCTCTGAAAGATTTGGCAAGAGAATGGTGGTGAGAAGAAGGAAGACGAGGAGGGTTTGTGTTCAGGTGATGACAGAGCGCACCATTGTCTTTGGAAAGAGAAACGTGACACGTGAAAATGCACTCTGTGCCAATTTCTGTGGGAACCCAGCTCGAGACAGTGAGCAGAGCCTCTTTCTGAAACCGAGGCACCCGTAGCAGGGTGACAGTGCAGAAAATGTGAAGTAAACGCTGCCCATCTGCGCCTCAGGCAGCAAGGCACACTGTCCATCCGTGCCTTCTGTTGCAGGGCACTCTGTCTATCTGTGCCTCCTGCAGAAAGGCACACTGTCCGTTTGTGCCTCCTGCTGTAAGGTACACTGCATTCCCCTGTAGCGGGGGAGCCTGTCAGGATGTGCTCAGTCCAGCAGAGCACACTTTCCCTCTGTACAACACAGCCCCTAAGCGCCACCAAATCACTAGGACACACTACCCTCTCTGCTTCCTGCAGCAGAGCCCCCTGCCCCTGTATGCCCCTGCAGTGGAGCACACCGTGCCTCCTATAACAGTGCACCGTTTCACCTATTTCTTCCAGTAGCAGGCCACACTGCCCCGTCTCTCTGTGTTTCAGTCAGCAGGGCACACTGTCCCTCTGTGCCTCAGCAATATCAGAGACTGCCCCCTCTCTTTACCTCCAATGCGAACTGCCTCCGCCGGTCAGGGCACACTGTTTCTCTGTTGCTACATGCCACCCAGTTGTCCATCTGTGTGTGCCTTCTGTGACCGAAGGTGCGGGAACTCTGTCTCCTTGTGCCTCCAGGAGCAGCGGACACCAGTGCCCATCTGTGCGCAGCAGCAGGCGCGCCCACTGCCCCTGCGTGCAGCAGAGTGCACTGCCCTTCTGCGCCGATGGTACTATGGCACACCAGCTCTTTCTGCCTCGACTGGTGGCGCACGCTTCCTGCATATCACTATTTACACTTCAGTGAGTGCAACACAAAAATAACCTTTGCACCCCACACCCAAACGTAAACCCAGAAATACCTGTTTTATCCCCAAAACACACCCCAATTTTCATATTTTACCCCAAAACACACCACAATTTTCATATTTTACCCCAAAACACACCCAACATTTCAGATCCGACATCCTAAACCCATACCCACACGAAAATACTTGACATTACACCATTACTGACCTCACAATGTGTTGCACCCAAATGCGATGTAAAGGCACATGCGTTGTCGGAGTTGCGTAGTTAATGATGTACTGCCTGCGTTGTACTGGACGTCTCCCATGCCAAAGGCAAACCATAGGCTAGCCCGTCTGCGTCCGTCTGCCCCTGGACCGCGCTCAGCACCAAGGAGCCTTCCTCTTGGACACTCCACCGCTACGACGCCAGCACCCTCCTCACCATCAACACTGGACGCCACCTCGCCTGCCAGGACCAACCCCTGCTCCGGACCGGACGTCGCCATCGCCATCACTGACAGATGCAGTATCACCCGCAAGGAGCAGCCCGACCTTCGAGGACAAGGCATTGCCATCACCTACAGAGGCACACTCCGACTGACCACGCACTCTAATGACCCAACGGTGACCATGGACCACCTCAATTCCCAGATCCAGACCAAGCCCAAGCACATCCACTGAGGTACCCTCATGTGCAGGCCCCACGGCCCTTGGCCCCCCATTGTCAAATACCATTGTTGACCTCATTGCACCCCAGGATCTCCCATCCACCGACAACATCCTACACGGTTATTTCAAGTTCCACCTGGACAACCCCAGTGAGCAGAACACCACCGCCTTCTGGGGAAGGTCCCCAACATCAGACGCAAGCTGCAACTCACCTCAACAGGCCACATAGCAGGACACACGGTCAAGCACGTCACCTCCGCCAGTGGGAGCTTCGACTTCAGCCACAACACCGGACTCTCCTGGACCGACCATCATTGGTAACATCACATCTTCACCTTGCCCACCGGACGCCACCGCCATCATCGCACCCCTCGCAGCTGGATCAAGGCCACCGAAGAACATCTCGTCAACTCCCTCCGCACCAACACTCCACCAATGCTTCCAAACGATGACACCGCAGCACGCAACCACCACCGATGGATCTCCAACAGCGCCAACATTCGGGCACCACTCATGGACAGCACTGCGTCAGTACCTTCCGCCTGCCTGATGGCAGGCGTGAGGGTGAGGCAGTGCCACAAGGATAGGCTGGCCCCATGCATTGCTGGAGTTGCGTCATGGTTGTGACACGACTGCAGCAATGCGTGACTTTAGCACAGGCAGATACGTCAGGATTCCTGACGTAGCTGTCATTACTTGCGTCATGGAGAGCTGTCCAGTGATTACAGCGCATCCATGCTGTCGCAAGAAGGGCGTAGTGAGAAGTGTTGCAACGCTGTCTTGTCGAGGCGCAGCAACACTTTTCATGACTGGGGCACAGGTATGCGCACTATCTTATTGCTTGTGCGCATTCCTGCACTGTAGTTTTGTCGCAGGGCAGCGCAGAAACATTGCTTGCAGTGTTGGCCAGCGCCAAAACCTGCAGAGATATGGGCCCAAGGTTTATCACCATTTTTAAGACCAGCTATTTTCTGGTCTTAAGTAACTGGCTCTAGCTGCAGTTAGAGCCAGTTTTTTGGCTCTTCTGAATTTCAAGGAGCCCCTTGATAATATGGAGTAGTGGTGTTTGCGTGCCTTTTTGCACGGGAACGCCTACTTTGCATGTAATTAGCGATAAATATCGCTAACATGCTTTGAGATGAAAAAACGGCCGCTATCGCCACAAAATTCGTGCTAAGGCCCGTTTGCTCCAGCTTGCTAATAGTGAGATAAAATTATCGCTGCTTTACAGGCAAAAAAGTGCAGCTAAAGCGGCGATAAGCCCTTGATAATATGCCCCCCAGTGTTTCTACTGTGTTCTTACCCTCAATACTCTATATATGTTGATGGTGCTAAATCCTCTGATTTTCCTCTGAAACGAGGCACTAGACAGGGATACCCGTTATCGCTTCTTCTTTTTATTTTAGCCTCAGACCCTTTTTTAGGTCGAATGAAGTCCTCCCTATATCACTCTGGATTTCACATTAAAGATCAGCATATTAAATTTATCTCTTAGACACATGATATTTTATTGTTTATGGCTTCTCCGGAATCATCACTTCCGGCTTGCTTTATGGAATTACAAATCTACTCAAGTTTCTGCGTACAAACTTAATATTAATAAATCAGAGGTTTTACCCCTCAATAAATATTGTGTAAGGGGTCAGTTTTACCCCTCAATAAATATTGTGTAAGGGGTCAGTTTTACCCCTCAATAAATATTGTGTAAGGGGTCAGTTTTACCCCTCAATAAATATTGTGTAAGGGGTCAGTTTTATCCCTCAATAAATATTGTGTAAGGGGTCAGTTCCATACAGGATTGGTATGGAAGTCGTCCAAGATCAAGGTGCTGGACATTTGGTATTATAACTCAATTCAAGTTACTCTTAGAGCATATAACAATGATTTATTAGATAAACTTAATGCTCTTACACAAAAATGGTCCCATTTGTACCTTTCATAGTGGGGCCGATTGGATACAATCAAAATGATACTTCTTTCTCTCATAAATTATTTCCACATGATGTTCCCAATTAAGATCACACAATCAGTTTTTTCACGGATAGACAACATACTTAAAAAGTTTCTATGGAATGGGAAAAAAACATGCATTTCCCTTGCCCAACTTAAGCTCCCCAAGATATCTGGTGGGGTTAACGTTCCTTATTATATACATTATCACAAGGCATTTAGTATTAAATAAATCCAAGGCTTCTTAATATCTACTGATCCCATTTTAAGGAAGTATTTATATTGAAACGTCAATGTCAATGTACGCAATGATACATGCGTATATAGAAATGAAATCGCATCACTGTTGTCGAAATCACTCAACATCACCTCTCCATCAACACTGACTCACAAGTACGTGGTCTGGAAGGCCCTGCAACCTAGGCCTGAGGCAACTGATTGACAAATCCCAAGCGGGGTAGCACGTAACCAGCAGAACAAACGCAGGAACAGGAAAAACCCAGATCAATCCCACAGATAGGCAGCAACACCACAATAGTCCATGGAGATTGGCCCCAATAAAGCACACATGGCCGTAGGGGTGTGCGCATTCCCAAAACACCATAAAGTTAGATGCCACATGAAGTAAGGAACACTCAGCCAATCAGGACACAGCACACACAGTGATCACTTGCTTACCATTCTGGACATCTGGGCACGTTACCCACTGGCCCACATTGTGTCCACGCTAGGTTGAGACCCACCTGCATTTGTTACCTGGTGGGAGAAATTTATGACTGTATGACTACACCCGCATTCCTCTTCCAATAGAGGATCTCTTGATTGTTTCATGATGCTCCAAGAAAAGAATATAATGGCACTCAGATCAACTGTACTTTGAGACAGTCCAACACTGTAGCTGTTCTCCCGGCCCGAAGAGTTTAATTGAACCAACTGTTCCTGTTTTGCCAAACGCCTCTTGTCTTTTTGTTTTTTCAAGGTAAATTTATATTCGAGCAACATTTTGGCAAGGCAGCCAGGAGAGATTGCTGCCTCCTACCCGACTGCAGCTGAAGGACAAGCAACCTGCCTGGACAGATTTGCATCTGCACAGCAAGGAAGGTGAGCAGACGGCGCAATTGTTTGAAAGTTCTGCTGAATCTGCGGGGTGGAGGTCTGACCTGAAGTCACTGTCAGAGGGTAAGAGACCACATCTGATCCTTAGTCCCCAGCATTTGGCGTATGGCAAACTAGGAAGAAGCACAAAAATCTAACCTGAGTGCTCTGCCACTGACAGAAATCTGAAATGTTGCCTATTTTATGTGTCCAAACTGAGTAGTCACAAGGATGCCTCGGAAGCGTTCCCGCAGAGGTCACCTTTTTTTGGTGGTCAACACGCTAGAAAGGGTGAAGGTTGTTTGCTTGGACGGCTGGGCATGACACAGATGGTACGCTTGTCCCCTGGGTGTGATACACGGTTGAGGCCTCACCGCTTGGACAGCTGGGCATGACACAGATGGTATACATAGGCCCTGGGTGTGCTATAGGGCCAGCACCTTGATCTTATTTTTTTGTCTAAAAGGGTTTTCTCCGAGCTACCGGTTTCTTAACACTGTTGGTATCTGAAAGAAGTTAGAGGTGTTGTTTGCTTGGATCGTTGAGCATGACACAGATGGTACGTATGACCCCTGGGTGTGATATTGGGTGTAATTCGGACGTTAGGGAAAATTTGGACCTTGGAGATTAGGTGTAGCTTGTGCTTGTCCAAGAACGGCCTGTGGCTGTCAAGTTGTTCCTCTGTTCTACATAAATTGTTGTTATCGTTGTCACAGAGTTGATATTGACAGACTATCTGGCTCACTTACTCCTGTGTACCGTGCAAAGCCTCCCCTTGTCATAGGGTAGCATGCGCTAGGAGCGGGCTAAGGTATTTTTTGATGAAGTCATCATTTTTTCTCTGTCAGTTTGTTTTCTCTTTATCTTCATTTTGGTTTTTAATTGATGCATTCTTGATGTTGTGGTGCTGGAAAATTATTGCAAATGTATTTTGTCTTTAATGTTGTGTTTTGTCAATGACTCAATGCCCTTATGAAGGTGTTGCTATTTCTCACAATTGTTATTCCATATCTAAATAGAGTCTACTATTTTACTGCTACATTCACACATATGAACTAACAACAGTAGATATAACCAGTGTGAGAAGTTGGCCTGGTATATGCTGTCCACTAGTTAAAGTGGGCACCTTGCACCAGTCCAAACGACCTTTATTGATGATAGGTTAAAGACAACCTTTATTGAAAGCTATCCTAGTGGTAGCTATGGAGAGAGGCCTTCAGGCTAAGTCTTGAAGGAGTGTAAAGCAGCTTGTTTTACCAGAATGCAACCTTATTGTATTGGTTAAATGAAAGGGAAACCACACAGTAGTTATAAAAATATGTATTTATTATATATAACACTCTCTAGTATCCTCTACACGAGGGTACGACACAAATCCAGTAATACAGTTGCAAAGAAACAATCGTAAATAGCACAATACACAGTGGGCTCCAGAGGGAGACCAAACCATATGCTAAAATAGTGGTATAAGAACCACGACTCGGGACTAGACCTAGTCTAGGAGGTGTAGAATTGCTGGGACCCCAAGGAACCACCCAAGGTGAGTAAGTAGGGACCCCACGGAGGACGGGTGCAGAGTGAGAACACGACCGCATGCTCCGTACAATTCTATGGGGAAATCGCGGTTGGAAAATAAAAGATTAAGGACCCTTCCCAGTGGATGTCGAGGAATTCCCTTGGAACTTAAGGGGTTGGAGAGCCACCCCACTCGTGGATACCTTTGTATCAGAGTTACCTATCCCAGAGGAGCCGGTTGCATAGGTATGAAGTGGCGTCGGAAACCCTTGTCGTTTTCTAGGAAGACCTCAAAGAAATGCCACTGCTGGAAGTATGAAGAATGTCCGGTGAAATCCAAATGTGAATTCTAGACGAGAAGAACCTGAAAGCAGAGGGGACAGAGTCTGGGTCACTTTGGAGTGACCAGGGGCTCGGTAGACGAATGCCCACCGATGTCGGGTGCTTTAGGTGCGTTGACGGGGATCTTGACTCTTCAGCTGCGAGGACCAGGAGATGTCCAGGACAACCAGGAGCCGGAGGTGAGCTGTTCCATGAAGGATGTCGAGTGCTGAGGGGTCGGTGTCTGGCTGGAGCACCAACAAGCCTTGGCAGCGGCAACCCACGAAGATGGTCAAGTTCAGTGTCGATCTGGCCCAGCAAGGACCTGGAGACTCACCAGAGCAAGGGGAGTCAGGGCAGGCCTGCAGCAACCAGGGGAGCCCAATTAAGGCAGTGTTGACCCTGAAGTGGACCCACAGGCCGGAGGCACAGGAGTCGCGAGGGGACCTCAGGCGAGTTCACAGAACAACAGCTAGCAGGGCACAGAGTGCAAAGAGGCCAGAGTCCTTTGTGAAAAAGGTGAGCTGGGGTCAGAACTACAATTAGCCCAATGCATGGAATTGTTGCACAACAACAAGCATGTGCTGCTGCAAATGAACGTGGTGCACAGAGGTATGGTTATGCAGTCCCCATGAGGGATACTGGCCTCAAATTCGGTGAGAGAGCAGCTCAACCTCGGAGACCTTCAGAACCTACCTTCTGTGTTGCTGGAGCCATCAGAGTCCACAGGAGCTCAGGATCAGCAGACCAGCCAGTTGCATTACGGTGCCTGCGAATGCAGGGGAGTGACTCCTTCACCCCAAGGGAGATTCTTCTGATGTCTTGGAGGTCCACAAGGTCCTGCACGGAGCCTGTATGGAGCACGGACACAGACAAGGCTTTGGACGGAAAGGGAGACGAAGTCGAGCCCAATGGAGGGCCAGGGAAGTCCAGCATGTCCAGACGGTCGAAGCTTAGTGGTTTCTTCCTGTAGAATCTTGTCCACGTAAAATCTAATGTCCTGTAGCCAGGTAACCCATTTTATACCCACGGGAGAGGGTTGGACAGATTCTAGGGACCCTCCTAGGGGAGGGTCTGGACAGGGGGGAGGCTACTCCCATGTCCTTTGTCCAGTTTCACGCCAGAGCAGGAGCAAATGGCTCCCAGAACTGGTTTGAGCTGGACTATGCACAGGGACACCAAATGTGCCCCTCGTGCAGACTTTCTGGCACTAAGACAGTGCACCCACCCAGCCCCAATACACTAAATCCTATCTGGGAGGTGGTCACACCTCCCTGTGACAGGATGCCTATTGTGCTGCCTTCCCCCGCTCGAGCTTGGCTCAGCAGCAGGAGGGCAAAATCGTGTCTGTGGCTGGCAGCATCCATTTTGTGCTGTCTGGGTCGAGAAAGCTGGTACCGGTATACTAGGTACCCCCAGAAGCTTGGTTCTGAGGGGAGGAATCATACCTCCCACACCAGTTACTGGTGAGGAGGTATGATTCCAAGGTGTTTGATACCAAACACGACATATTTTGTTGCAGCCGTTTTCGAGATAGCATTTACTGCGAGGTTATAATGCACCTCTACCTATATGTCTGGCTGTATCACAGACAACCCGGGAGAATGGTCTCCGAAGGCTGCAGAGGCGCTCTGCTCATGCAGGAGCACCCTCTCATGTAAAACCCAGCACCCTGCCTTCAGGATTGGTAAGGCCTGCTATAGGGGTGACTTATAAGTTTTAAGTGTAGTGCTATATGTAGATATAGTGAACCTATATCTCTCGTAAATTGTGCAAGCACCAGCTTACATAGGTTGCAGTAGCACACCTGTAGTTCCCTTTTGCATGGCCTCTCATGGGTGGCATAATACATGCTTCAGCCCATGTGAGGCCTCTGGGGTACCTATGCCCTGGGTACATGTGTACCATATACTAGGGACTTATAAGGGTGCCCCAGTATCCAATCTTCAGTGTACCAAAGTACATGCATAGCAATTTAAAGGAGAAAGCAGATAGGCTGGGGACCTGATTAGCAGGTTCCCAGCCAGACTAGTCAAAAACCAGCAAAACACCAGGAAAAAGTGGGGGGTAACCATGTAGTCAGATTCCACCTTCCTACATAACCCCCCCCCTCCAAACAAAAGGAGATAAGGCTAACCTTGCCCAGTTGAGACTTTATTGACTAAGTGGCCATATAAGGAAGATCCTGCACTAGCATGGATACCCCCTGTTTTATGGTCCACTAAGGAGTCCCTCCCTTGAAGGGTCTTGGGTGTTCTCCAAAATTTGGGTTTACCACCTGTAGTGTGCTTTGGCAAAGTAAAAGGTTGGTGGGGTGCCTGAGTAGGGAAGTGAGGCCCTAATAAAGTTGGCCTCAGCTTCCTCAGAGCACTGGTCACCATGGAGGCCTTTCTTTCCATGACTGAGTTATATCTGGCCCTAGGGGTCAACCTCTGGCTGCCTACAGCTGGGGATTCAGTCCCTTTGGCTGGAACAGTGGAGGGCCAGGGGAGGTTTGGAACCAGGTGGTCCCAAGTTTTCCTTTGCCCAACAGAGTCCATCTGGGGGATGTCACTACCTAAGGGTAAGAGGGATCCCTCAGTGTGTTGAGGAATTTTCTCCTGGCTAGGGCTACTAGACTGGGTGTCCCTAATCTGTTGATGAGGGGGTTCCTTTGGACAGTGGGCCCTTTGGGGTCCACTGACATCCTTGATCTCTGCAGCCCTAGGCTGATTGAGGTAGGGTAGAGAGGGGCAGGATACCTGCTCCAGACTGGGTACCACCTTGGAAGGGTCCCCTGCCATCAGGGGTGCTGCCAGGACAGACCTGACCACCTCTGCGGCAGTTCCTTCACAAGAGGTAGGATCAGTTCCCTGAGGAAGCTGCCCCTTACCTATTGTCTGGGGGGAAGAAGACTTTTCTTCCTTCCCTTTGCTCTCTGGTGGAGCATAGTGAGACATCTTTCCAGGCTTCACCACTCCAAAATTTCCCTGGGGTTGGACTGAGGCCCTAAGGACCCCACCAACTTTCTCAGGGAGGCCTAATTCTTAAATGGGCCTTCTGCTCTACTTCAGCCCAGGCTGAAGTTTCTAAATCATTGCCCAAGAGGCAATCCACAGGCAAGTTTGGGGATACTGCCACTCTCTTTGGGCCAGTGACCCCTCCCCAGCTGAGACTGACTATAGCCATGGGATGATTTGTCTTGATGCCATCAATGTTGGTCACCTGGTACTTAAACTCAGGTAAAAGCTGCAGTGGGGGTACTAGTTTCCCTGTCACCATGGTGACACTAGCCCCTGTGTCTCTATAGGCCACAGCTTTCTGACCATTGATCAGTGGCTCCTGTCTGTACTTACCCAAAGAACTGGGACTGACTGTAAAAGTGGCAAATCCCGTACCACCATCACAGACTAAGGAGGCCTGTGAGGGGGACCTTGCTAAGCTAGGGTCCACCTCAGTTCCCCAAGAAAACCCAACTAAATTTTTGGGTGTACTACCACCACCTGGGGGATTACTACTTGTAGTACCAGGAGGAGTGGTGGTAGTGTTTGGAGGAATATATTCCTTATTGCTGACCTTTGTGCAAATGGGATCATTTTTCCAGTGGCCTGGCTTTTTACAGACAAAGCAATAAGGTTTCTTGTCAGATGAGGAAGGAGTTTGGGACCCACCCCCAGAAGAGGAGTTTTGGGGCCCTACAGGGGACTTGTCTTTTGATTTATCCCCACCTTTCTCTTGAGTCTTGGAAGAATCTTTCTTCTGGTCACCACCCTGAATCTTTTGTTTCACCCTGGTTCTGACACATTTATCTGCCTTCTTTCCTAATTCTTGGGAAGAAGTCAGATCTGAGTCAACCAGGTACTGGTGCAAAAGTTGTTTTTGACAATTATTAAGGATCTGCCCCCTCATAATCAAATTGTACAATCCTAAGTAGTCATGCACCTTGCTGCCATGTATCCAACCTTCCAGAGCCTTTGTAGCACTATCTAACCCTGGGCGTAGTTCGCGAAGTAGCGCTACGTAAAGTGCACTTCGCACTACGCGAGCTACGCGTAGCACTACGCGAACTGCGTAGTGCGCTGTTCGCGATAATTGCACAGTGCCGGATGCTTGTCCGCACTGTGCAATCATTGAAAACGGCATCTTGCACAGTGCGAGCTGTCTTTTACTGCCGCTCGAGTAGATTTTTACTCGAGCGGCAGCTTTCTCAACGCGGACTGGTAGTTTCTCATCGCGAGCGGTCGCGAGCATACGCGACCACTCGCAATGAGAAACCTGACCTCCCCGCGTTGAGAATCTCGCCGGGAGGTTTATTTTCCACGCTCGCGATCGGCAACTTGATGTTGCTGATCGCGAACGAGGAAAAAGTCTCGCCGGGTTGTCATTTTGCTTGCTCGCGGTCGCCAACTTGACGTTGAGGACCGCGAGCAAGCAAAAAATGACCGCTGCACTACGCTACGCGTGTTTGCACTGTGCTACGTGCAATTTGCGTAGTGCGAAGTAGCGCAAACTTCGCAAACTACGCGAGCGTAGCGTAGTGCTTTGCCCAGGGTTAGCACTATCCACAAAGTCTACCCAGTCCTGAGTCTGTGTCTTCTGGGTGTCTCTGAACTTAATCCTGTATTGTTCAGTGGTTAAGCCAAACCCATCAATCAGAGCACTCTTCAGGACTGAATAGTTGTCAGCATCCTCTTCTCTAACAGTGAGGAGCTTATTTCTACCTTTGTCAGCAAAGGAGAGCCACAAGATAGCTGCCCACTGCTCTTGAGGGACCCTCTGTACTTTACAGGCCCTCTCCAAAGCAGTTATCCATTTATGGATGTCATCCCCAACATGGTAGGGAGGGACAATCTTGCTGAGGTTTCTATTGTCAAATGTGTGTTCCCTACCTCTAGGGACACTATTGCTGCCACCATGAGACTCTAGTCCCAATTTCTTTCGAGCTCTCTGGACTTCTAGGGACTCTTTATCCAGGGCCAATTGCTCTTGCCTGAGCCTAGCTTTCTCAATCTCAAGAAATTGGTACTCCCTGTCATAAGAGTTGTCCCTCTTGCTAGATACAGAGGTCCCTATAGAATGTCTAGAGTGTGTTGACTCATCAGAGGGAGATCTAGATCTCCTTGGTAGACTCTGCACTCTCCCTGGGGGAATGAAGTGAGGGTCTTCATGGCCCTCTCCATCTTCCTCCTGGAGATCTGAGTTATTCAGGGGTGGATCATTTTGATCCTCCTGTGTAGGGTTGGAGTCTAGATCATAGAAGGTATCCCTTCCTGACCTGTCTTCATCCCCTGTCCCACCCACTCTGTTTTGCTCATCTGACCCAGGAGTCTTCCTAAGGTCGTCTAACAGTAACACCTCAATGAGACGTTGAGTGTTAGCATTTCTCCCTGTCTTCAGCTTCCTAGATACACACATGGCTTTCAATTCTGTGAATGTGAAGTCATCATATCTACTTGGCAGAGGGCCACCAGTGGCACCTCCTTTAGAAGACATACTAAGTGTGGTGTGGTGTATGCACCTACCTAACCTAGAGGGAACTAAACTCTCTTAGGTTGGAGAAAGGGTGTGCTAGACCCTTGACTGCCCAACCCCAAGTTCAGTAGAACTTACTTATCTAAGCTAGTATTATATGTGCCTAGAGACTAGTGTTTTTTCAGTTAATCAATACAAAGATTTATCTGGTAAAACAATGCAGGCTTGAATCCCAACCGCTGCACACCAAAGTGAAAAGTTGGCCTGGTATATGCTGTCCACTACTTAAAGTGGGCACCTTGCACCAGTCCAAACAACCCTTATGGTGATTAGGTTAAAGATAACCTTTATAGGAAGCTATCCTGGTGGTAGATATGGAGAGCAGCCTTCAGGCTAAGCCTTGAAGGAATGTTAAGCAGCTTGTTTTACCAGAATGCAACCTTATTGTATGGGTTTAATGAAAGGGAAACCACACAGTAGTTATAAAAATATGTATTTATTATATATAACACTCTCTAGTATCCTCTACATGAGGGTACGACACAAATAGAGTAATACAGTTGCAAAGAAACAATCGTAAATAGCACAATACACAGTGGGCTCCAGGGGGAGACCAAACCATATACTAAAATAGTGGTATAAGAACCACGACTCAGGACTAGACCTAGTCTAGGAGGTGTAGAATTGCTGGGACCCCACGGAACCACCCAAGGTGAGAAAGTAGGGACCCCACGGAGGACGGGTGCAGAGTGAGAACACGACCACGTGCTTCGTACAATTCTATGGGGAAGTCGCGGTTGGAAAATAAAAGATTAAGGACCCTTCCCAGTGGATGTCGAGGAATTCCCTTGGAACTTAAGGGGTTGGAGAGCCACCCCACCTGTGGATACCTTTGTATCAGACTTACCTATCCCAGAGGAGCCGGGTGCATAGGTACGAAGTGGCGTCGGAAACCCTCGTCGTTTTCTATGGAAGACCTCAAAGAAATGCCACTGCTGGAAGTACGAAGAATGTCCGGTGGAATCCAAATGTGGATTCTAGATGAGAAGAACCTGAAAGCAGAGGGGACAGAGTCTGGGTCACTTTGGAGTGACCAGGGGCTCGGTAGACGAATGCCCACTGATGTCGGGTGCTTTAGGTGCGTTGACGGGGATCTTGACTCTTCAGCTGCGAGGACCAGGAGATGTCCAGGATGACGAGGAGCCAGAGGCGAGCTGTCCCACAAAGGATGGCGAGTGCTGAGGGGTTGGTGTCTGGCTGGAGCACCAACAAGCCTTGGCAGCGGCAAACCACGAAGATGGTCAAGTTCAGTGTCGATCTGGCCCAGCAAGGACCAGGAGACTCACCACAGCAAGGGGAGTCAGAGCAGGCCTGGAGCAACCAGAGGAGCCCAATTAAAGCAGTGTTGACCCTGAAGTGGACCCACAGGCCGGAGGCACAGGAGTCGCGAGGGGACCTCAGGCGAGTTCACAGAACAACAGCTAGCAGGGCACAGAGTGCAAAGAGGCCGGAGTCCTTTGTGGAAAAGGTGCGCTGGGGTCAGGGCTACAAGTAGCCCAATGCACAGTATTGTTGCACAACAAGCATGTGCTGCAGCAAATGAACGCGGTGTGCAGAGGTACGGGTTATGCAGTCCCCACGAGGGATACTGGCCTCAAACTCAGTGAGAGGGCAGCTCGATCTCAGAGACCTTCGGAACCCACCTCCTGTGTTTCTGGAGCCGTCGGAGTCTGCAGAAGCTCAGGATCAGCAGACCAGTCAGTTGCGTTACGGTGCCTGAGAATGCAGGGGAGTGACTCCTTCACCCCAAGGGAGATTCTTCTGATGTCTTGGAGGTCCACAGGGTCCTGCATGGAGCCTTTATGGAGCATGGATACAGACGAGGCTTTGGACGGAAAGTGAGACGAAGTCGAGCCCAATGGAGGTCCAGCGAAGTTTAGCGTGTCCAGACGGTTTAAGCTTAGTGGTTTCTTCTTGTAGAATCTTGTCCACGTAAAATCGAATGTCCTGTATCCAGGTAACCCATTTTATACCCACGGGAGAGGGTTGGACAGATTCTAGGGACCCTCTTAGGGGAGGGTATGGACAGGGGGAGGCTACTCCCATGTCCTTTGTCCAGTTTTGCGCCAGAGCAGGAGCAAATGGCTCCCAGAACTGGTTTGAGCTGGACTATGCACAGGGACACCAAATGTGCCCCTCGTGCAGACTTTCTGGCACTGAGACAGTGCACCCACCCAGCCCCAAAACACTAAATCCTGTCTGGGAGGTGGTCTCACCTCCCTGTGACAGGATGCCTATTGTGCTGCCTTCCCCTGCTCAAGCTTGGCTCAGCAGCAGGAGGGCAGAATCGTGTCTGTGGCTGGCAGCATCCATTTTGTGCTGTCCGGGTCGAGAAAGCTGGTACCGGTATACTAGGTACCCCCAGAAGCTTGGTTCTGAGGGGAGGAATCATACCTCCCACACCAGTTACTGGTGTGGAGGTATGATTCCAAGGTGTTTGATACCAAACACAACATATTTTGTTGCAGCCATTTTCGAGATAGCATGTACCGCAAGGTTATAATGCACCTCTACCTATATGTCTGGCTGTATCACAGACAACCCAGTAGAATGGTCTCCGAAGGCTGCAGAGGGGCTCTGCTCATGCAGGGGCACCCTCTCATGTAAAACCCAGCACCCTGCCTTCAGGATTGGTAAGGCCTGCTATAGGGGTGACATACATTTTAAGTGTAGTGCTATATGTAGATATAGTGAACCTATATCTCTCGTAAGTGGTGCAAGAACCAGCTTACACAGGTTGCAGTAGCACACCTGTAGTTTCATTTTGCATGGCCTCTCATCAGTGGCATAATACATGCTTCAGCCCATGGGAGGCCTCAGGGGTACCTATGCCCTGGGTACATGTGTACCATATACTAGGGACTTAAAGGGTGCCCCAGTATCCAATCTGGAGTGTACCAAGTACATGCATAGCAATTTAAAGGAGAAAGCAGATAGGCTGGGGTCCTGAATAGCAGGATCCCAGCCAGACTAGTCAAAAACCAGCAAAACACCAGGACAAAAGTGGGGGTAACCATGTAGTCAGATTCCACCTTCCTACATAACCCCCCCAAATGAAAGGAGATAAGGCTAACCTTGCCCAGTTGAGACTTTATTGACTAAGTGGCCATATAAGGAAGATCCTGCACTAGCATGGATACCCCCTGTCTTATGGTCCACTAAGGAGTCCCTCCTTGAAGGGTCTTGGGTGTTCTCCAAAATTTGGGTTTACCACCTGTAGTGTGCTTTGGCAAAGTAAAAGGTTGGTGGGGTGCCTGAGTAGGGAAGTGAGGCCCTAATAAAGTTGGCCTCAGCTTCCTCAGAGCACTGGTCACCATGGAGGCCTTTCTTTCCATGACTGAGTTATATCTGGCCCTAGGGGTCAACCTCTGGCTGCCTACAGCTGGGGATTCAGTCCCTTTGGCTGGAACAGTGGAGGGCCAGGGGAGGTTTGGAACCAGGTGGTCCCAAGTTTTCCTTTTCCCAACAGAGTCCATCTGGGGCATGTCACTACCTAAGAGTAAGAGGGATCCCTCAGTGTGTTGAGGAATTTTCTCCTGGCTAGTGCTACTAGACTGGGTGTCCCTAATCTGTTGATGAGGGGGTTCCTTTGGACAGTGAGCCCTTTGGGGTCCACTGACATCCTTGATCTCTGCAGCCCTAGGCTGATTGAGGTAGGGTAGAGAGGGGCAGGATACCTGCTCCAGACTGGATACCACCTTGGAAGGGTCCCCTGCCATCAGGGGTGCTGCCAGGACAGACCTGACCACCTCTGGGGCAGTTCCTTCACAAGAGGTAGGATCAGTTCCCTGAGGAAGCTGCCCCTTACCTATTGTCTGGGGGGAAGAAGACTTTTCTTCCTTCCCTTTGCTCTCTGGTGGAGCATAGTGAGACATCTTTCCAGGCTTCACTACTCCAAAATTTCACTGGGGTTGGACTGAGGCCCTAAGGGCCCCACCAACTTTCTCAGGGTGGCCTAACATTCTTAAATGGGCCTTCTGCTCTACTTCAGCCCAGGCTGAAGTTTCTAAATCATTACCCAAGAGGCAATCCACAGGCAAGTTTGGGGATACTGCCACTCTCTTTGGGCCAGTGACCCCTCCCCAGCTGAGACTGACTATAGCCATGGGATGATTTGTCTTGATGCCATCAATGTTGGTCACCTGATACTTAAACTCAGGTAAAAGCTGCAGTGGGGGTACTAGTTTCCCTGTCACCATGGTGACACTAGCCCCAGTGTCCCTATAGGCCACAGCTTTCTGACCATTGATCAGTGGCTCCTGTCTGTACTTACCCAAAGAACTGGGACTGACAGTAAAAGTGGCAAATCCCATACCACCATCACAGACTAAGGAGGCCTGTGAGGGGGACCTTGCTAAGCTAGGGTCCACCTCAGTTCCCCAAGAAAACCCAACTAAATTTTTGGGTGTACTACCACCACCTGGGGGATTACTACTTGTAGAACCAGGAGGAGTGGTGGTAGTGTTTGGAGGAATATTTTCCTTATTGCTGACCTTTGTGCAAATGGGATAATTTTTCCAGTGGCCTGGCTTTTTACAGACAAAGCAATAAGGTTTCTTTTCAGATGAGGAAGGAGTTTGGGACCCACCCCCAGAAGAGGATTTTTGGGGCCCTACAGGGGACTTGTCTTTTGATTTATCCCCACCTTTCTCTTGAGTCTTGGAAGAATCTTTCTTCTGGTCACCACCCTGATTCTTTTGTTTCACCCTGGTTCTGACACATTTATCTGCCTTCTTTCCCAATTCTTGGGAAGAAGTCAGATCTGAGTCAGCCAGGTACTGGTGCAAAAGTTGTTTTTGACAATTATTAAGGATCTGCTCCCTCATAATCAAATTGTACAATCATAAGTAGTCATGCACCTTGCTGCCATGTAACCAGCCTCCCAGAGCCTTTGTAGCGCTATCCACAAAGTCTACCCAGTCCTGAGTCTGTGTCTTCTGGGTGTCTCTGAACTTAATCCTGTATTGTTCAGTGGTTAAGCCAAACCCATCAATCAGAGCACTCTTCAGGACTGAATAGTTGTCAGCATCCTCTTCTCTAACAGTGAGGAGCTTATCTCTACCTTTGTCAGCAAAGGGGAGCCACAAGATAGCTGCCCACTGCTCTTGAGGGACCCTCTGTACTTTACAGGCCCTCTCCAAAGCAGTTATCCATTTATGGATGTCATCCCCAACATGGTAGGGAGGGACAATCTTGCTGAGGTTTCTATTGTCAAATGTGTGTTCCCTACCTCTAGGGACACTATTGCTGCCACCATGAGACTCTAGTCCCAATTTCTTTCGAGCTCTCTGGACTTCTAGGGACTCTTTATCCAGGGCCAATTGCTCTTGCCTGAGCCTAGCTTTCTCAATCTCAAGAAATTGGTACTCCCTGTCATAAGAGTTGTCCCTCTTGCTAGATACAGAGGTCCCTATAGAATGTCTAGAGTGTGTTGACTCATCAGAGGGAGATCTAGATCTCCTTGGTAGACTCTGCACTCTCCCTGGGGGAATGAAGTGAGGGTCTTCATGGCCCTCTCCATCTTCCTCCTGGAGATCTGAGTTATTCAGGGGTGGATCATTTTGATCCTCCTGTGTAGGGTTTGAGTCTAGATCATAGAAGGTTTCCCTTCCTGACTTGTCTTCATCCCCTGTCCCACCCACTCTGTTTTGCTCATCTGACTCAGGAGTCTTCCTAAGGTCGTCTAACAGTAACACCTCAATGAGACGTTGAGTGTTAGCATTTCTCCCTGTCTTCAGCTTCCTAGATACACACATGGCTTTCAATTCTGTGAATGTGAAGTCATCATATCTACTTGGCAGAGGGCCACCAGTGGCACCTCCTTTAGAAGACATACTAAGTGTGGTGTGGTGTATGCACCTACCTAACCTAGTGGGAACTAAACTCTCTTAGGTTGGAGAAAGGGTGTGCTAGACCCTTGACTGCCCAACCCCAAGTTCAGTAGAACTTACTTATCTAAGCTAGTATTATATGTGCCTAGAGACTAGTGTTTTTTCAGTTAATCAATACAAAGATTTATCTGGTAAAACAATGCAGGCTTGAATCCCAACCGCTGCACACCAATGTGAAACGTTTGCCTGGTATATGCTGTCAACTCGTTAAAGTGGGCACCTTCCACCAGTCCAAACAACCCTTATGGTGATTAGGTTAAAGATAACCTTTATAGGAAGCTATCCTGGTGGTAAATATGGAGAGCAGCCTTCAGGCTAAGTCTTGAAGGAATGTTAAGCAGCTTTTTTTCCCAGAATGCAACCTTATTGTATTGGTTTAATGAAAGGGAAACCACACAGTAGTTATAAAAATATGTATTTATTATATATAACACTCTCTAGTATCCTCTACATGAGGGTACGACACAAATCCAGTAATACAGTTGCAAAGATACAATCGTAAATAGCACAATACACAGTGGGCTCCAGGGGGAGACCAAACCATATACTAAAATAGTGGTATAAGAACCAGGACTCAGGACTAGACGAAGTCTAGGAGGTGTAGAATTGCTGGGACCCCAAGGAACCACCCAAGGTGTGAAAGTAGGGACCCCACAGAGGACGGGTGCAGAGTGAGAACACGACCGCGTGCTTCGTACAATTCTATGGGGAAGTCGCGGTTGGAAAATTAAAGATTAAGGACCCTTCCCAGTGGATGTCGAGGAATTCCCTTGGAACTTAAGGGGTTGGAGAGCCACCCCACCTGTGGATATGTTTGTATCAGACTTACCTATCCCAGAGGAGCCGGGTGCATAGGTACGAAGTGGCGTCGGAAACCCTCGTCGTTTTCTATGGAAGACCTCAAAGAAATGCCACTGCTGGAAGTACGAAGAATGTCCGGTGGAATCCAAATGTGGATTCTAGATGAGAAGAACCTGAAAGCAGAGGGGACAGAGTCTGGGTCACTTTGGAGTGACCAGGGGCTCGGTAGACGAATGCCCACCGATGTCGGGTGCTTTAGGTGCGTTGACGGGGATCTTGACTCTTCAGCTGCGAGGACCAGGAGATGTCCAGGATGACCAGGAGCCAGAGGCGAGCTGTCCCACAAAGGATGGCGAGTGCTGAGGGGTTGGTGTCCGGCTGGAGCACCAACAAGCCTTGGCAGCAGCAACCCACGAAGATGGTCAAGTTCAGTGTCGATCTGGCCCAGCAAGGACCAGGAGACTCACCACAGCAAGGGGAGTCAGAGCAGGCCTGGAGCAACCAAGGGAGCCCAATTAAAGCAGTGTTGACCCTCAAGTGGACCCACAGGCCAGAGGCACAGGAGTCGCGAGGAGACCTCAGGCGAGTTCACAGAACAACAGCTAGCAGGGCACAGAGTGCAAAGAGGCCGGAGTCCTTTGTGGAAAAGGTGCCCTGGGGTCAGGGCTACAAGTAGCCCAATGCACGGTATTGTTGCACAACAAGCATGTGCTGCTGCAAATGAACGCAGTGTGCAGAGGTACGGGTTATGCAGTCCGCACGAGGGATACTGGCCTCAAACTCGGTGAGAGGGCAGCTCGATCTCAGACACCTTCGGAACCCACCTCCTGTGTTTCTGGAGCCTTCGGAGTCTGCAGAAGCTCAGGATCAGCAGACCAGTCAGTTGCGTTACGGTGCCTGCGAATGCAGGGGAGTGACTCCTTCACCCCAAGGGAGATTCTTCTGATGTCTTGGAGGTCCACAGGGTCCTGCATGGAGCCTTTATGGAGCATGGATACAGACGAGGCTTTGGACGGAAAGGGAGACGAAGTCGAGCCCAATGGAGGTCCAGCGAAGTTTAGCGTGTCCAGACGGTTTAAGCTTAGTAGTTTCTTCTTGTAGAATCTTGTCCACGTAAAATCTAATGTCCTGTATCCAGGTAACGCATTTTATACCCACGGGAGAGGGTTGGACAGATTCTAGGGACCCTCCTAGGGGAAGGTCTGGACAGGGGGAGGCTACTCCCATGTCCTTTGTCCAGTTTCGCGCCAGAGCAGGAGCAAATGGCTCCCAGAACTGGTTTGAGCTGGACTATGCACAGGGACACCAAATGTGCCCCTCGTGCAGACTTTCGGGCACTGAGACAGTGTACCCACCCAGCCCCAATACACTAAATCCTGTATGGGTGGGTGGTCACATCTCCCTGTGACAGGATGCCTATTGTGCTGCCTTCCCCTGCTCAAGCTTGGCTCAGCAGCAGGAGGGCAGAATCGTGTCTGTGGCTGGCAGCATCCATTTTGTGCTGTCCGGGTCGAGAAAGCTGGTACCGGTATACTAGGTACCCCCAGAAGCTTGGTTCTGAGGGGAGGAATCATACCTCCCACACCAGTTACTGGTGTGGAGGTATGATTCCAAGGTGTTTGATACCTAACATAACATATTTTGTTGCAGTCGTTTTCGAGATAGCATTTACCGCAAGGTTATAATTCACCTCTACCTATATGTCTGGCTGTATCACAGACAACCCGGTAGAATGGTCTCCGAAGGCTGCAGAGGGGCTCTGCTCATGCAGGGGCACCCTCTCACGTAAAACCCAGAACCCTGCCTTCAGGATTGGTAAGGCCTGCTATAGGGGTGACATACATTTTAAGTGTAGTGCTATATGTAGATATAGTGAACCTATATCTCTCGTAAGTGGTGCAAGAACCAGCTTACACAGGTTGCAGTAGCACACCTGTAGTTTCATTTTGCATGGCCTCTCATGAGTGGCATAATACATGCTTCAGCCCATGGGAGGCCTCAGGGGTACCTATGCCCTGGGTACATGTGTACCATATACTAGGGACTTATAAGGGTGCCCCAGTATCCAATCTTCAGTGTACCAAAGTACATGCATAGCAATTTAAAGGAGAAAGCAGATAGGCTGGGGTCCTGAATAACAGGATCCCAGCCAGACTAATCAAAAACCAGCAAAACACCAGGAAAAAAAGTGGGGGTAACCATGAAGTCAGATCCTACCTTCCTACAACCAGTAATTCCTGTGTATTTGTCTCTGCATGACCAGTGTAGAATCAGTGGCGTAACATAGGCCCCTGCAGCCCCTGCGGTGCGGGGCCACCCCAGCTCCAGGGGCCTCCTCATCACCGTACCCTGATCTGAGAGCTACTGATTAAGATTGGAAGGGGGCCCCTCCATGTACCTTGAAGGGGGGCTCCCTCAAGTTTTGTTACGCCACTGAGTAGAAATGAGTAGAACTTAAGATGACTTAATACCGAGAAGCTAGAGTGTATCAGTCCCATTAAAAAGTTCCCGAACTTATCATGGAGTCCCTGCTAAAGCACACGCAAACTAGGTTCCTTACACAGGCGACCCCTGGTCAGAGGGGGGAGCCTTCGACACTAACATAATCAAACACATGAGGACACACATTCGGACCAAATACGCAGGGCAAAAGAAGGCCAGAAGAGAGGCACTTTTAGAACTCTGGGACATTTCGAGGAGGCCCAGACGGACAGTCCTATCCCAGAACCAGAAAGTAAGGTGTCTGCACCTCTCCCACTGTATGCAGGAATAGAGGTGCTCACCCCGATGCCTGCCATCCCCGCATTGGGTTATACCAATCAGCCGATCGAGGGAGCCAGAGGGCCCCCTACTGGACAACGAACTGCTAAATCCAGACATGGGAGTCTAACAGGCCAGTAGGCCCAGGCAATCCCAGCATCACCCCTGTCCAGTGCCCCCTAAGTTTGACCCTCCCATCCGTCGTGTTCAGCCCAGTAATCCCCAACGGCACAGAAAACATGCACTCCCACTGGTTTAGGGGAATACAATCCAGTGACAGGGTGATTTCATTGCAGTTCTGGGGATCACTTATACAACATCGACTCCTATAACATCGAACTACAAAAATATCGAGTCAACAATATCGTATACAAAAATATTGACACCCAATACACAAAACCGAAATAACACAAACTTCGATAAAAAAATATCGTTTGAAAAAATCTCGATGACAAAAATGTCGACAACAATAATAAAGAACACAAAAATATTGATAACATTAAAATAAAATGAAACACAACAAAAACATCGATATAAATAATATTGACAACACAAACATTGATAAAATCCATATAAACCGTACAGAAAATAACATTTAAACATACAAATAAATTATTTTAAATAATATAATAAAATAACATATTCCAAACATTTTAACCCCTTCGATGCTCATGACGGAATGGTTCCGTCATGAGCATCGGTGCCCCTGTGCTCATGACGGAACCATTCCGTCATGAGGCCAGGGGCACGAAATCCCTCTGCTGCAGACAGCAGAGGGATTTCCTTTTCTCCCCACAGCCTCGGGAGCTGGGGAAGAGCTTCCCCAGCTCCCGAGGCCCCCCCCTCCCTTTCAGTGAAATGAAGATCAGCGCGCACGTCGCGCTGACTTCATTTCACTGAAAACGAAACTAAAATGAGCCTTTAGGCTCATGTAAGTTTTACTTTCTACGTGCTCAGGGGGCTATCTCAGCCCCCTGAGCACGTAAAAAGACGGGAGAGGTATCATTGGAAAGGGGAGAATCTCCCCTTTCCAATGGTACCCCTCCCCAGCTCACCCCGATGCCTGCCATCCCCGCATTGGGTTATACCAATCAGCCGATCGAGGGAGCCAGAGGGCCCCCTACTGGACAATGAACTGCTAAATCCAGACATGGGAGTCTAACAGGCCAGTAGGCCCAGGCAATCCCAGCATCACCCCTGTCCAGTGCCCCCTAAGTTTGACCCTCCCATCCATCGTGTTCAGCCCAGTAATCCCCAGCGGCATGGAAAACATGCACTCCCACTCGTTTAGGGGAATACAATCCAGTGACAGGGTGATTTCATTGCAGTTCTGGGGATCACTTATACAACATCGACTCCTATAACATCGAACTACAAAAATATCGAGTCAACAATATCGTATACAAAAATATTGACACCCAAAACACAAAACCGAAATAACACAAACTTCGATAAAAAAATATCGTTTGAAAAAATCTCGATGACAAAAATGTCGACAACAATAATAAAGAACACAAAAATATTGATAACATTAAAATAAAATGAAACACAACAAAAACATCGATATAAATAATATTGACAACACAAACATTGATAAAATACATATAAACCGTACAGAAAATAACATTTAAACATACAAATAAATTATTTTAAATAATATAATAAAATAACATATTCCAAACATTTTAACCCTTTCGATGCTCATGACGGAATGGTTCCGTCATGAGCATCGGTGCCCCTGTGCTCATGACGGAACCATTCCGTCATGAGGCCAGGGGCATGAAATCCCTCTGCTGCAGACAGCAGAGGGATTTCCTTTCTCTCCACAGCCTCGGGAGCTGGGGAAGAGCTTCCCAGCTCCCGAGGCCCCCCCCTTTCAGTGAAATGAAGATCAGCGCGCACGTTGCGCTGACTTGATTTAACTGAAAACGAAACTAAAATGAGCCTTTAGGCTCATTTCAGTTTCACTTTCTACGTGCTCAGGGGGCTATCTCAGCCCCCTAAGCACGTAGATTGACGGGAGAGGTATCATTGGAAAGGGGAGAATCTCCCCTTTCCAATGGTACCCCTCCCCAGTGGATCCCTGCTTGGGAATCACCCCAGGAGGGCAATCCCCAAGCAGGGATCCACCCACAAAGGCACCAGGGAGGGGGGAGCGGCCCCTTGGGCAAGGGCTTTTGCTCCCCCCCAAAAAATTGTGAATGTTCAGTCTTTCTGCCCCCCCGGGGGGGCAGAAAGCCCACTAGACACCAGGGATTTTTATTTGGTGCATTTTTTTTAGGGTGGGGGCTGCCCGTAACGGGCACGCCAATGCCCTCACCCCCCAGCCACCATTACAGCCTTTCTGCCCCCCCTGGGAGGCAGATGGGGGCAGTAGCCCCCAATCTGCCCCCACGGGGGCAGAAAGCCCACTAAACACCAGGGATTTTTTTGGACGCATTTTTTTTTAGGGTGGGGGCTGCCCGAAACGGGCACGCTAATGCCCCCACCCCCTCACCACCATTACAGCCTTTCTGCCCCCCCGGGAGGGCAGAAAGCTCACTAGACACCAGGGATTTTTTTGGACGCATTTTTTTTTAGGGTGGGGGCTGCCCGAAATGGGCACGCTAATGCCCCCACCCCCCCACCACCATTACAGCCTTTCTGCCCCCCCTGGGAGGCAGATGGGGGCAGTAGCCCCCAATCTGCCGCCCCGGGGGGGCAGAAAGCCCACTAAACACCCGGGATTTTTTTTTTGTGTAATTTTTTTTAGGGTGGGGGCTGCCCAAAACGGGCACGCCAATGCCCCCACCCCATCACCATTACAGCCTTTCTGTAGCCCCCAATCTGCCCCCCCGGTGGGGCAGAGAGCCCACTAAACGCCAGGGATTTTTTTTGTGCAATTTGTTTTAGGGTGGGGGCTGCCCAAAATGGGCACGCCAATGCCCCCACCCCCCATCAACATTACAGCCTTTCTGCCCCCCTGGTGGGGCAGAAAGCCCACTAAACGCCAGGGATTTTTTTTTGTGCGATTTTTTTTAGGGTGGGGGCTGCCCAAAACGGGCACGCCAATGCCCCCACCCCACCGCCACCATTACAGCCTTTCTGCCCCCCCTGGGAGGCAGATGGGGGCAGTAGCCCCCAATCTGCCCCCCTGGGGGGGCAGAAAGCCCACTAAACGCCAGGGATTTTTTTGTGCAATTTTTTTTAGGGTGGGGGCTGCCCAAAATGGGCACGCCAATGCCCCCATGCCCTTGCCACCATAACAGTCTTTCTGCCCCCCCCCGGGGCGGCAGAAAGCCCACTTGATGCCAGGGATTTTTTTTTGCAATTTTTTTTAGGGTGGGGGCTGCCCGAAGTGGGCACGCCAATGCCCACATCCCCGCCACCATTACAGCCTTTCTGCTCCCCCTGGTCTCCCGATAAAAATGGTACCTCACACGCGTGGGTGGGGCAAGTACCCGAGACAGGCAAGGGCCCAAAACCTAGTGAGGCGACATCAAAATTACCTATCACAAACCAACCTGGTTTCAAGGGGGGTCCCATGAGTTTTTGGCCCCGGGTTCGGCGGCCAGCTAGGGAAACCTACCAAACCCACACATTTCTGAAAACTAGACACCCGGGGGATTCGAGGAAGGTATGGCTTGCGTGGATCCCCCAAAGTTTTCTTACCCAGAAACCCCCAGAAACCTGAAATGTTGCTGAAAAAATCACTTTTTTCACACATTTTTGTGTGGGAAAGTTGTGGCATCACCGGGCTGAAACAAATTTCCTACCACCCAGTGTTCCCCAACGTCTCCCGATAAAAACGGTGCCTCACTCGGGTGGGAGGCCCAAGTACCCGCGACAGACAAGGGCCCAAAATGTATTGAGGTGACATCAAAATAGCCTATCACAAAACGACCTGGTTTTGCAAGGGGGGTCCCATGACTTTTTGGCCCGGTGCTCGGCGGCCACCTAGAGAAACCTACCAAACCCACACATTTCTGAAAAGTAGACACCCGGGGAATTCCAGGGAGGTATGGCTTGCGTGGATCCACATACGTTTTCTTACCCAGAATCCCCCAGAAACCTGAAATTTTACAGAAAAAATCACTTTTTTCATACATTTTTGTGTGGGAAAGTTGTGGCATCACCGGGCTGACACAAATTTCCTACCACCCAGCGTTCCCCCAGGTCTCCCGATACAAATGGTGCCTCACTCGGGTGGGAGACCCAAGTACCCACAACAGGCATGGGCCCAAAACGTATTGAGGCAACATCAAAATTGCCTATCAGAAAACGACCTGGTTTTGCAAGGGGGGTCCCATGACTCTTTGGCCCGGGCTCGGCGGCCACCTAGGGAAACCTACCAAACCCACACATTTCTGAAAAGAAGACACCCGGGGGGATTCCAGGGAGGTATGGCTTGCGTGGATCCCCCAACGTTTTCTTACCCAGAATCCCCTGCAAACCTGAGATTTTGCTGAAAAAGTCACTTTTTTCACACATTTTTGTGTAGGAAAGTTGTGGCATCACCAGGCTGACACAAATTTCCTACCACCCAGCGTTCCCCCAGGTCTCCCGATACAAATGGTGCCTCACTCGGGTGGGAGGCCCAAGTACCCACAACAGGCATGGGCCCAAAACGTATTGAGGCGACATCAAAATTGCCTATCACAAAACGACCTGGTTTTGCAAGGGGGGTCCCATGACTTTTTGGCCCGGGGTTCGGCGGCCACCTAGGGAAACCTAGCAAACCCACACATTTCTGAAAAGTGGGACCCCCTTGCAAAACCAGGTCGTTTGGTGATAGGCATTTTTGATGTCGCCTCAATACGTTTTGGGCCCTTGCCTGTCGCGCGTACTTGGACCTCCCACCCGAGTGAGGCACCATTTTTATCGGGAGACCTGGGGGAACGCTGGGTGGTAGGAAATTTGTGTCATCCTGGTGATGCCACAACTTTCCCACACAAAAATGTATGAAAAAAGTGATTTTTTCAGCAAAATTTCAGGTTTGCAGGGATTCTGGGTAAGAAAACGTTGGTGGATCCACGCAAGCCATACCTCCCTGGAATCCCGGGTGTCTACTTTTCAGAAATGTGTGGGTTTGCTAGGTTTCTCTAGGTGGCTGCCGAGCCCCGAGCCAAAAAGTCATGGGACCTCCCTTGCAAAACCAGGTCGTTTTGTGATAGGCATTTTGATGTCGCCTCAATACGCTTTGGGCCCTTGCCTGTCACGCGTACTTGGGCCTCCCACCCGAGTGAGGCACCATTTTATCGGGAGACCTGGGGGAATGCTGGGTGATAGGAAATTTGTGTCAGCCTGGTGATGCCACAACTTTCCCACACAAAAATTTGTGAAAAAAGTGATTTTTTCAGCAAAATTTCAGGTTTGCAGGGGATTCTGGGTAAGAAAACATTGGTGGATCCACGCAAGCCATACCTCCCTGGAATCCCCCGGGTGTCTACTTTTCAGAAATGTGTGGGTTTGGTAGGTTTCCCTAGGTGGCCGCCGAGCCCCGGGCCAAAAGGCATGGGACCCCCTTGCAAAACCAGGTCGTTTTGTGATAGGCATTTTTGATGTCGCCTCAATACGTTTTGGGCCCTTGCCTGTCGCGGGTACTTGGGCCTCCCACCCGAGTGAGGCACCATTTTTATCGGGAGACCTGGGGCAATGCTGGGTGGTAGGAAATTTGTGTCAGCCCGGTGATGCCACAACTTTCCCACACAATAGTGTGAAAAAGTGATTTTTTCAGCAAAAGTTCAGGTTTCTGGGGGATTCTGGGTAAGAAAACATTGGGGGATCCACGCAAGTCATACCTCCCTGGAATCTCCCATGTGTCTACTTTTCAGAAATGTGTGGGTTTGGTAGGTTTCCCTAGGTGCCGGCAGAGCTAGGGTTCAAAAACTACAGCTAGGCACTTTGCCAAAAAAGGGTCATTTTCACAGTGAAATTGGGGTGTGTCCACGTTGCGTTTTGCGCCGTTTCCTGTCGCGGGCACTAGGCCTACTCACACAAGTGAGGTGCCATTTTTCTCAGAAGACTTTGGGGAACGCGGGGTGGGTGGAATTTTGTGGATCCACGCAGATTCCAGAACTTTTCACCACAGAAAAGTGAGGAAAATGTGTTTTTTTTGACAATTGTTTAGGTTTGCAAGGGATTCTGGGTAACAGAACCTGGTGAGAGCCAGTCAAGTCACCCCATCCTGGATTCCCCTGGGTGTCTAGATTTCAAAAATGTATAGGTTTGCTAGGTTTCCCTAGGTGCCGGCAGAGCTAGGGTTAAAAAACTACAGCTAAGCACTTTTCAAAAAAAGGGTCATTTTTCACTGTGAAAATGTGGTGTGTCCACGTGTGTTTTGCGCTGTTTCCTGTCGCGGCATTAGGCCTACCCACACAAGTGAGGTACCATTTTTCTTGGAAGACTTTGGGGAATGCGGGGTGGGTGGAATTTTGTGGATCCACGCAGATTCCAGAACTTTCCACCACAGAAAAGTGAGGAATATGTGTTTTATTTGACAATTGTTTAGGTTTGCAAGGGATTCTGGGTAACAGAACCTAGTGAGAGCCAGTCAAGTCACCCCATCCTGGATTCCCCTGGGTGTCTAGATTTCAAAAATGTATAGGTTTGCTAGGTTTCCCTAGGTGCCGGCAGAGCTAGGGTTCAAAAACTACAGCTAGGCACTTTGCAAAAAAAGGGTCATTTTTCACTGTGAAAATGTGGTGTGTCCACGTTGCGTTTTTCGCTGTTTCCTGTTGCGGGCACTAGGCCTACCCACACAAGTGAGGTACCATTTTTCTCGGAAGACTTTGGGGAACGCGGGGTGGGTGGAAGTTTGTGGATCTATGCAGAATCCAGAACTTTTCACCACAGAAAAGTGAGGAAAATGTGTTTTGTTTGACAATTTTTTAGGTTTGCAAGGGATTCTGGGTAACAGAACCTGGTGAGAGCCAGTCAAGTCACCCCATCCTGTATTCCCCTGCGTGTCTAGTTTTCAAAAATGTATAAGTTTGCTAGGTTTCCCTAGGTGCCGGCAGAGCTAGGGTTCAAAAACTACAGCTAGGCACTTTGCAAAAAAGGGGTAATTTTTCACTGTGAAAATGAGGTGTGTCCACATTGCGTTTTGGGCCGTTTCCTGTCGCGGACACTAGGCCTACCCACACAAGTGAGGTACTGTTTTTCTCGAAAGACTTTGGGGAACGCGGGGTGGGTGGAATTTTGTGGATCCATGCAGATTCCAGAATTTCCACCACAGAAAAGTGAGGAAAATTTGTTTTTTTTGACAATATTTTAGGTTTGCAAGGGATCCTGGGTAACAGAACCAGGTGAGAGCCAGTCAAGTCACCCCATTCTGGATTCCCCTGGGTGTCTAGTTTTCAAAAATGTATAGGTTTGCTAGGTTTCCCTAGGTGCCGGCAGAGCTAGGGTTCAAAAACTACAGCTAGGCACTTTGCAAAAAAAGTGTAATTTTTCACTGTGAAAATGTGGTGTGTCCATGTTGCGTTTTGGGCCGTTTCCTGTCGCAGGCACTAGGCCTACCCACACAAGTGAGGTACCATTTTTATCGGGAGACTTAGGGTAACACAAAATTGTAGAGCAACTGTTATTATCTATTGACTTTTGATGCATTTCTGCCTTCCAAATGAAAGACAATGTGTAAAAAGAAGTCATTTTGAAAAATGTCCTATAATTCTCATGCTAGTATGGGTACTCCCAATTTCGGAAATGTGCAAATATCTACTATTTCTAAACTCTATATTTTGTTCCCATTTCAGAAATACATAGGTGTCTTTCATACCGATTTTTCCATGTATAAATTTTCCCAGAATAATTGCTATATACCCGGTACATAATAAAAAACCATTGCAAGACGCTGCTCAGTTATTGGCTCTGGGTTCGTCGGGTTCTTGGTGAACCTACAAGTCCTATATATAACCACAACCAGAAAGGTCCAGCGGATGTAACGGTATATTGCTTTCAAATAGCTGTCATAATTAGAAGAAGTTACAGGGGAAAACGTTGACACAAATGGCTGATTTTTTCAACTAATTTTCAATTTTTCCTATATTTAACTGTTTGTTTCTATCAAGAAAACTTGAAGGATCTACACAAATGACCCCTTGCTGAATTCAGAATTTTGTCTACTTTACAGAAATGTATAGCTTTTCAGGATCCATTATTGCTTTCATACCCATTTCTACCATTAACTGGAAGGAGGTTGAAAGAACAAAAAAAGCAAAAATAGACTATGTCCCAGAAAAATGCCAAAACTGTGTAAAACATTTTGGGTTTCTGACAAAAGTCTGCTTGTCCCTGAAAGCTGGGAAGATGGTGATTTCAGCAGCACAACCCCTTTTTTGATGCCTTTTGCAGGGAAAAAACCAGATGCTTTCATCTGTAGCCCTTTTTTCGCATTTTTCCCCCAAAAACCAAAATTTAGCTGTATTTTGGCTAATTTCTAGGTCCCCTCCAGGGGAATCCACAAACCCTGGGTACCTTTAGAATCCCCATGATGTTGGAAAAAAAGGACGCAAATTTGGCGTGGATACGTTATGTGGTCAAAACGTTACAGGGGCCTAAGCGCGAACTACCCCAAATAGCCAAAAAAAGGCTTAGCACAGGAGGGGAAAAGGCCTAGCAGCGAAGGGGTTAAACATACACTAAAAAAAGAACAAAATTAATAACATTAAGTAAAACAAATACACTAAAAATCCAAAAACAAATAAATATCAAACAATACAACATTAAAAAAATCACAACTACCAAAAATATACAAGCATAAATATATATCGTATAAAAAAATATATCATATTTATCTACATATACATTTAAATAACAATAATAAACAAAATAAAAACAAACATTAAAAACTCATAATAAATATTAAACACATTTAAAGGTAACTGCTAAAAAATTCAAAAAAGCTCTCGACCAATAATTTTAAACTACACCAATAAAAACCAATAGAAAACTCTAACTAATTAAATAAACACTATAAAAACAATCAATTAATTAACACAAAATTTACCGTATAACAGACAAACACGGAGGAAGAACAAACCTTTACGAGACAGAAAACAGAACGAAAAAGAACTACAAAAACAACTATTCTGAAAATCTCTCATTAAAGGTAAAAACAAAACTTTGTAACTAAATAAATAAAATTAGCTTAAAAGTTTTTTTTTACTAAAACGAAAACCTGTTTTCCTTAATATGTCACAGATTAAACTTCACTAAAAATCCACCTAAAAAAATCAATGCAAAGATTTACGTCCACAACAACAATAAAATCAACATTACAAAAAATATATAACAAAGTAAGTGTATGACTTAACCAACAAATAAAGTAAAGGTTTTAAAACTAATTAATTTAATAAAAAAGCAAAACATAGCTAATAAATACTTTTCTTTTAACAGCTTCTACAGAAGTCAACAAAACCACAACATCAACGAAAGAAACTTCAACTAAAAAGTAAGTATTTTTTTATAAAAAAATAAAAATAGAGTCTAAATAGTCGAAATAATCAAATTAACTAAAACTATAACGTTTTCTTTTATGTTTCACAGATTACACTTCACTAAAACTCCACCTAAAAAACTCAAAACAAGGATTAACTTCGAAAACAAGGACAAAATCAACATTAAACAAAATTATAAAACTAAGGGGGTCATTACGATGGCGGTGAACCCGCCAACGGCAGCCTGCAGGTGGCGGGTTCACCGCCATCGTGCGGCCATTCTCTGCCCCCCAGTTAAGGATGGCGGGCAGAGTGCTGTCAGATGGAAAGCCTGTCCGCCACAGGTTCGACACAGGCAATCGTTACAATTGCCTGTCGGACCCGGCCAGCATACCCAGAAGGGTGGCGGTGCCTAGCAGGCACCGTCCGCCACATTAGGATGCAGTATCCCCGCCAGCCTTTGAATGGCGGTTCAACTGCCATTCAAGGGCTGGCAGGGATGTCTTTTGGGGGCCCGTTGCAGGCCCCCCTTGTGCAGGGGCAATGTCATTGTGCACTTGGGGGGCAGCTATGGTGCCCCCCTACATTTCCCTGCACCATGTGGCAGGCACCACGTGGTGCCTGCCACGTAGTGCAGGGAAATGCACAACCTGCATTTTTAACATTGTGGCGGGTGCTGCAGCCAGCAGCACCTGCTGCAATGTTAAAAATGCCTTTTGCGGCCGCCACAGTGGCGGTCACATTGTAATTTGCTGTGCGGAACCGCCACCATATGGCCGGACGGTCCCGATTCCAGGGACAATGGCGGACGGACTTAAGTCCGTCGGCTATCGTAATGAGCCCCTAAATAGGTATATAACCAACAAATAGAGCAAACTAATAAAAAACAATAAATTAAATTAAAAATCAAAATATAACTAACAAATACTTTTCTCTTCACAGCTTCTAAAACTCCTACATACAACAACATCAACGAAATAAACTTCATCAACTAAAAATAGTAAGTATTTTTTTCTCTCAACTAAATAAAAATTGAAATTAAATAAATGAAATAATCAAATCAAATGTTACACTTTAATAAAAATAACATTTTGCTTTTAAACCAACAGAAAAAAGAAACCAGTGAATCAACCACGACCATCGATAGAATATCCAACAAGAAAATTAAAGCAGGACAAATGTAAGTTTATTTTCAAATATAATAATTATACAAACATGTTTACTATTCAAGACCTAATAATTAATAAATATATATGTACATATATTCACAGACAGACAAAACAAATGGCAGAAGAAGCAAAATTCATCACATCACAAAAGGGAAAACTACTTCTGTGCTACATGGGCTACACTTATACGCAAGAAAAAATAACTGGAAACAAAACCCATTGGAAATGTTTAAATACTACTCCAATTCTTGCTATGGGAGAGCCACAACAGTGGAAACAATTGTAGCAAGCAAGCACCAGCTCCCAACAGACTAGTACCCAAATACTAAAAAAGTATTAACTAGGGTCCCTGAACATGTCACAGGACAACTACCATCCATCCCCACTCTAAAAAGATTAATAGTCAGAACTAAAAGAGCTACTGCTCAAACACCACCCACCCCCCAAACTTTTGCAGAAATAGAAATCTTACCGGAATACACAGTCACACACAAAGTTGAGAAATTCATTCTTCATGACAATAACAGTCATGAAAAATGAATTATCATTTGGAACTTTGGTTGTCTACGGTGCCCTGACCTATGTAGCCTTCCCACCTAAGTGTCTTCAAAGTAGTCTAGGAAGGGAGTTAGTTTTGTTTCGTTTGCTTGGTAGAAAGGGCTTTCAAGAAGTATGTTATAGTGGTTGGCTACTTCAGTTGTTGGTACATAGGCTAGGGCTATTAATTTTTTTATTTGACAGGCAAAGTTGCTATTGGTGGCGTAATCTATACTTAGAGTAGATTTTTGTAGGTGTCTCCAGATTGGGGCTCTACTCTCCCGGCTGCACTCTACTCACTGCCTTCCACATATAGTGCCCGGACACCCGCCCACTGTCTCCGTGTGTTCGCATAGATTCTGCATCCCATCAACTAACATTTACGAGGGTAAATTATCATCTTTGCCACCAGCAACAACATACAAAAACGAAACAACTGCAAAACGTGGATGATGGACGGCACATTCAAAGTTTGCCCCACGCCTTTTTACCAACTATATACCATCCACGGCGAATATGAAGACACTAACATCCCCTTCATATAGGCACTACTCCCTAATAAGCAAAATACCACCTACATAGAGCTCCTTACAATAATAAAACAACACACCGACAACTACTTTCCACAAAAAATAATCATTGACTTTGAACAAGCAATGATTCAGTCAATTTTAAAAATATACCCACACACTGCAATACAAGATTACTATTACCACTTCAACCAAAGTATCTGGAGACACCTACAAAAATCTACTCTAAGTATAGATTACGCCACCAATAGCAACTTTGCCTGTCAAATAAAAAAATTAATAGCCCTGGCCTATGTACCAACAACTGAAGTAGCCAACCACTATAACATACTTCTTGAAAGCCCTTTCTACCAAGCAAACGAAACAAAACTAACTCCCTTCCTAGACTACTTTGAAGACACTTGGGTGGGAAGGCTACATAGGTCAGGGCACCGTAGACAACCAAAGTTCCAAATCCCCTGGTGTAACGTCTACGATAGCACTCTAGCTCAAAAAGCTAAAACTAATAACGCGGTGGAAGGATGGCACAATGCCTTCTGCCTTCCAAGCCACAATAGGAAGAGGACAACCAACCTCACACAAACTATTAGAAGCCATAAAAAAGAACAGAGCTATCAAGAGCTAAGGCTAGAGCAATCCCTAACTAAAATCGGCCCTAAACTCAGTAAACAAACAAAAACAATGTATGAATACCTACAACATAAAACTCGATTATTTCCAAACACCAAAGGGCTACAATACCTAGACATGATTGCTAAACCGATACAATAAACAAAAAACATTCCTAAACATCATAAGCATTTTAAAATCACAAAACATTTAAACTACACAATTCTACTCTTTTTAAATTAATAATTATAATTATGTCATTTAAAAATTCAAAACGTACATATAAATATATGACATAATATTATTATTAAAATAAAAAAGAAACAAACAAACCAAATGTAACCAAAAACATTTCCCACCCATAATAATAAAAAATAACTTACAGTTTTGTTGCAGTAGACGGTCCTCGAAAACAAACAAATCCATAGTAGATAAATCGAAAGTCGAATCTATTCGAAAAGAAAGCCCCCAAAAAAATGCAAAAATACATCTGTAGAAAAAAGGCTCCAACGACGCAATCCTCAATAACGAAACCTTCAAAAACCGAAAGTTAGCTAAAAAAAATACGCATAAATAGAACTATAGAAAAAGGCCCCAAAGACGCAATCCTCTCAATAACAAAACCCTCAAAAACCTGAAAATTAGCTTAAAGAAATGCTCCAACGAACCCGAAAATAAAAGTAAATGTAAAAAATTAACTTGTTTCAAAGAAACAAAATACATTTTCCTTTTTTTTTTAAAATAAACGCGTCATCAGCACCATCTGTTCACGAAACAGAAAACCTGTAAACAAAAAAAAAGAACATCCTCCCAAAATAACATGTACAAACCCACAAGCATTAATATCAACATTAAATACAACATTACATAACTAAACAACACATAACTAACACTACATAACACTCTACTTCTATCCACCACTACGTCAAACACATAAAACACTAAGGGGCCGATTCCGATCTCGGTCGGAGGCGCACCTAACACCATTCGGTCGGGAAAAAAGCCATGCGAATGCCTGTTTCCCGACCGTTCCGCACATTAATCCGAACGAACAAGTACGATGCGCACAACAGCACAGATTCCGACCCAGTCGTACTCACCCAATCCAGGTCCTGTTCCCCGACCGAGCCGGATCCGTAAACGCAGAATTGAGTCGCCCGGAAGCCAAAATGCAGCCCCGTCTGGCCGGACAAGTACGATGCGCTTCCCGTATGCGCCGAACCCGTCGCTACTCACGGCACGTCAAAGCATCCGGGAGAGGCGCACATAAGCTCCGATTCGCGCCACAACACGATCCACGGCTACGAGACGAACACGCCAGCGACGAGGACGAGGCGAAGCAACGAGAAAGACGAGCGAGACGAACCAACCATGAATCCCATCGTTCCGATCCTACCAATATTCTACATCTACTACCGGAACAGGCACGGACGCGTACGGTGCAGAAGGTAAGCCAGACACCAACCACAAAAACAAACTACACGTACCCGACATATCACACACACACAGAGGGATGCAGAAATTACTTACACCAGCAACAGCAGCACCATAGGGGCGGGATGCACATCACCAATGCCACATATACACATAGGGGCCCGGATGCCTGTCACTACTACCACCCTTACCCAGGGGGTGCCAGATGCCTACCACTACTACCACCTCCACCCAGGGGGTGCCAGATGCCTACCACTACTACCAACTCTACCCAGGGGGTGCCAGATGCCTACCACTACTACCATCTCTACCCAGGGGGTGCCAGATGCCTACCACTACTACCACCTCTACCCATGGGGGGCTGGATGCCTGTCACTACTACCACCCTTACCCAGGGGTGCCAGATGCCCACCACTACTACCATCTCTACCCAGGGGTGCCAGATGCCTACCACTACTACCACCTCTACCCATGGGGGGCTGGATGCCTGTCACTACTACCACCCTTACCCAGGGGTGCCAGATGCCTACCACTACTACCATCTCTACCCAGGGGTGCCAGATGCCTACCACTACTACCATCTCTACCCAGGGGTGCCAGATGCCTACCACTACTACCACCTCTAGCCAGGGGTGCCAGATGCCTACCACTACTACCACCTCTACCCAGGGGGTGCCAGATGCCTACCACTACTACCAACTCTACCCAGGGGGTGCCAGATGCCTACCACTACTACCACCTCTACCCATGGGGGGCTGGATGCCTGTCACTACTACCATCCTTACCCATGGGGGGCTGGATGCCTGTCACTACTACCACCTCTACCCAGGGGGTGCCAGATGCCTACCACTACTACCACCTCCACCCAGGGGGTGCCAGATGCCTACCACTACTACCAACTCTACCCAGGGGGTGCCAGATGCCTACCACTACTACCATCCTTACCCAGGGGGTGCCAGATGCCTACCACTACTACCATCTCTACCCAGGGGGTGCCAGATGCCTACCACCTCTACCCATGGGGGGCTGGATGCCTGTCACTACTACCACCCTTACCCAGGGGTGCCAGATGCCCACCACTACTACCATCTCTACCCAGGGGTGCCAGATGCCTACCACTACTACCACCTCTACCCATGGGGGGCTGGATGCCTGTCACTACTACCACCCTTACCCAGGGGGTGCCAGATGCCTACCACTACTACCATCTCTACCCAGGGGTGCCAGATGCCTACCACTACTACCATCTCTACCCAGGGGTGCCAGATGCCTACCACTGCTACCACCTCTACCCAGGGGTGCCAGATGCCTACCACTACTACCGCCTCTACCCAGGGGGTGCCAAATGCCTACCACTACTACCACCTCCACCCAGGGGTGCCAGATGCCTACCACTACTACCACCTCTACCCAGGGGTGCCAGATGCCTACCACTACAACCACCTCCACCCATGGGGGGCTGGATGCCTGTCAATACTACCACTCTTACCCATGGGGGGCTGGATGCCTGTCACTACTACCACCTCTACCCAGGGGGTGCCAGATGCCTACCACTACTACCACCCCTACCCATGGGGGGCTGGATGCCTGTCACTACTACCACCCCTACCCATGGGGGGCTGGATGCCTACCACCAACAACACCCCCACTCACAGTATGGCTAATACATGACACCACAAGCACACACCAACATAAAGAATGCAACATAAAGACATCCCCCCAACACCATGACAAGCGTGTGTAGACTGTGTCAAATGCCTACAACACTGAACATGACTTTGAACCTACAATGTGACCCCCTATCACATGTGCCACACATAAATGTGTGTGGCCCCCACAATGCAAGCAGGCCATGACCATTGTGGCAATGGGGTCCAAACCCCCATCATCACAGTGACCAAAATGTAAGTGTGGGGCCCATAGCTGAAGCACATCTTGAACATTGTGGCAATGGGGTCCAAACCCCCATCATCACAGTGACCAAAATGTAAGTGTGGGGTCCATAGCTGAAGCACATCTTGAACATTGTGGCAATGGGGTCCAAACCCCCATCATCACAGTGACCAAAATGTAAGTGTCGACAAAGAAAAAGCTGCAAGGGCCAAACTGCATGGATGATTCCTGGTCACAGAACAACAAACACATCAGTGGCAAAGTAGTGCTTGTGTCCCATAGCAACATAGATTGGGGGAGGCAAACAGTGCAGTGCAAATAAGACATACCCTTGGCCATGTGCAGACAAACATCACCCATTGGGGCTGACACTGTCAACATTCATCAATGACACAATGACAGAAGTGACCATCAGAATGCAGACCCACATATTTGCACCAATGGGCACACAAATGAAGTTACCCTGTGGAGACTGTAGATGTCAGGTGAACAGATACCATACCATGGCAGCAATGGGACACACAAACAATGATCATTGTGCTGACTGATGACCTAGGAGTCCCAGGGACAGCAGGGGAAACACACCAAACAACATACAGCCAATGGCACACTAAAGATATGCCAATGCAGTGGTGCAGATGCACAAACACAAACAGGCAGACCCACACTGCACATCAAACACATCAGGTGAGGGGGGGGGTACCAGTGTCCCCAGGCAACCACACAACACATGAGGAGGCCTGAATACCAATTACCCAGATGTGCATACAGTGCCACACAAAGGCAACTCATGGATCCAAATCCCCTATGTGGGCAATCAGGCATTGTCAGATGAGAGGGAGCACAAATCACACATGTCACACAAGCATGTAGGAACAGCAACTGACACAGCAAGACACAGACACACCACAGCACTACCCCCACCGCCCCCACAATGTGGTGAGCCTGGGCTGCATTACAATCCCACTCTGATGACAAAGCTAGATGTCGTTCACACTGTGAACCACAGTCATGTGTCCTGAGCAACAAACTACCATCACACCTACACAAGCACAAATCAATCAGCACGGCAAGTAAGCCAAGGGCAACATGGAGGCAGGGGACTAGCCGGGCAACAACTCTCTTCTGCACACACTCAACACCACACACCTCGACCTCCAACAATGTGCAGCAGTGAAGCTCACATGCACTGGTGACATTGCACATGCACCCATGACAATCCCAGGGGGGTGGTGGGAACCAAGGTGCAGAAACACATCACACATGGCCACTCAACAAGACTCCTGAATGTCTGACACACTGCACACTACGCTGTACATGGACTTGACGGCAATACCACACAAACCAATGGGATCCCTGCCACAGTCACACACCAATGAAGAAGCAAAGGTCACCCACAAAGAACACACATAGACAACTACCAACATTGCAGCCCTGACCCTGAGGAGTGCCAGCAGTCACACACACAACGTGTCACAACCAATGACAGCTAACACAAACCGGAAATCACATGACAGGTGTAAACAACAAGTGCCAAGGGAATCCTGACTGTGACCCATCAGCGTCTGCCCACAAACTCAGCCCTGACAGCAAACACACCTATGGGTGACACCCTGATGACCAGTAATGTGCCATGCACCCACATCACAGAGAACCCAGGGAGAAGACTTTGGGGGAACATAGGTCAACTCAGCAAGCATCACAAACAGGAACATCACTAGGGATCCCAGCATGCACAGCAACATGGAAGTGAACACACAGACATGCTCATACAACACACACCTTGGGCGCAGGCGATCTCACAGGAGTACACACTGCCATGAGGGGACTCCACTCCTGTGTGAGGAAAGCTGTGCCATATGTCGCATCAGTAGGGCTCCATCATGTCAGCAGAACACTTGGTCACACAGTCAACAATTAGCACCAAATGAAGGCTCCCGTCACATCAGCCTGGTCATGGGAGTGTCAACGAAATCATCAGCACAGATCCAAAACACATGTATAGCAAGTTGCACTGACAACACAGATGAGTCCTTCCCCATTGATGCCCAAACCTGCATGTCCAGTGGAGATGGCCAGACGGTCAGGGAACTAGACTAATTGAACAATGGCAAGCACAACAGATGTGCAGGGGTGGAAGCCACAGATGTGACATTGCAAATGTAAGTAGGAAAACCCATTGCCAAATATTGAAAACATGACACCCTCAGATGCTGCTAAGGATGACATGGATACACCACAGGATAGGACACAGTCCCCCTGGACCACATGGGTTCCGGCACAGAAACACTTCATTTTCATGAGACCAAATATCACCATCACTGCAGCAAGGGCATGGTTAGCATCATCAACATCATGTACATCAGAAGCAAAAGCACTAGAGAACAGAAAGTTGCTTTATTCAGCATATGTGGGTTCGAAACTTGAAGTCATTTAAAAAAAAACAAAGGCCAATGGCCAGTCCATCATGAAAGTCAAAACAGGGTGACAGTGGCAGATGTCACCCTACGCATGCCTGCACTGATAAAAACCAGGGACAATCCCCTAGGAGGGGCATAAGGGGGGGCAGGCCAGGCACCGCAGGGACAGGATCAGGGCTCACCAGGAGGAGGCAGGGAAGGGGTGGTGGGTGCTGGAGAGCCACTGACAACTGCAGTGGAGGTGTCTGACATGGTGTGAGCCGGCACAACTGGGGGGCATGACTCAGATGGCATGGGTGCCGGCACAACTGCAGTGGACCGTGCAGATGGAGTGGACAGGTTCGCCACTGCAGTGCCCAAGTCAGACAGGGTGGTAGTGGACTCCACTGCAGTGCCTACCTCCAGGGGAGGAGAATGGGGATCAGGTAAGGTGGGCAGGACAGAGGGGGAGGACACCCTCACCACACCAGTGGCACAGACAAGCGCAGCGGGGGTTGTGGGGCCGGAAGAGCAAGTGGCAGGGGGAGAAGGCCTGATCCTTTTGGGGATGGTGTATCTGTGGGTGGGGGAACCTGGGGCAGGGTGTGGTGGGGGCACCTGTGGAGTGGGGGCCTGAGGGATGGAGGAAGGAGACTTGGTGCCTGAGCTGCAGGGCGGTGGCGGGTCTTGCTCTTCCGGGTCCGGGGGGACTTGCGGGTGGGGGCGTCAGTCGGTCTGCGCCTGGGGGAGGGTGTCCGTGGGCGAGGGGCACTCCGCTCCATGTGGGTGGGCTTCCTCTTCCCCCTGAATGCTGGATCAGCTGGATCGGAGGGGAAGAGGCCGAGGTCACTGAGGAAGAGCCGCTGTGTCTTTGGGGTTGCAGGTGAGGCAAGGGAGGGGGCTTTGGAGGGAGAGGCAACTGAGGACTGCGCAGTGCTCGTGGATGCGTGTGTGTGTGCCTGGGCCCCATCCCCTGTGAGTGTGGTTTCAGTCCCCTGACTGTGCGTGCATGTGCGTCTTGTTTGTGGCGTGTGTGTCTGTGTGCTAAACGTGTCTGTGCTGGTGTGTGTCTGTGCCGGTGTGTGTGTGCTTGGGACAGGTAAGGTGCTGGGGAGTGTGGATGGGGCAGAGGCAGGAGGGGTGAGGGACTGTCAGAGGAGGGACACTGCTGCCATCAGGGAGGAGTCCATGGACCTATTGCCCCTCTGTAGGGCAGACATGCCCGATGAGATGCCCTCCATGAACGACACCAGCTGAGTCAACAGAGTGGTGTGTGCATGGAGGACAGTCAGCATCGCTGTCTGCCCTACATGGAGCTGGCGAAGGAGGTACACAGACTCCTCACTCAGGGCAGCAGGGGACACAGGGGCAGGGGGTGCGGTGCCTGGCCCGAAGGAGACATGCTCCCGAACATGGGAGCCTCCACGGACCTCGGGAATGGGAGCCGATGGGAGGGCGGTGGTGGTGGTGGCGGGGACAGCAACACTAGCTGGGGTGTGGTGACTGCTGACACCCGCCTCCATAAGGGAGTCATCCTCTGAGCTGCTGCGGTCCTCAGCTGAGGTGGATGGTGCTGAAGACTCCTCGGTGTGGCTCCCCTCGCCCTCCGTGCCACTGGGTCCCTCCGACCACTCCTCGGCTGCTGACCCAGTCTGGCTCTGCGTCTCCTCCTGGTCCGTGGAGCTGTCCCCTCCTGTGGCCGTGGATGTATCTGCAATCAATAGGGAAACAGACAGACATCAGACACCTGCACCGAACGCACACACCACAGTAAGTACAGCACATTACAGAGCAAGCTCTGGCATCCTTAGTTGAACATTGCTAAAAGTGCCCAAACAGACCAGGAGAAGCCAATTGTCAGTCTGATGGTCAACCATGGCACTCACATCCCACCTGGCCTTGCACCCATCTGTCTGGTGTCTGTTGGATGGCAATACCCCAGTGTGGACACATGCACCACCTACACAGTAGTTGGACAGTGCAGAGAACACGGTGAAGCATGTGAACATGCACACATCACAACTCTTGCCACTGAGTCAGTACAGGTGTCCGGATGAAAGGGATGCCCAGAGTCAAATAGGAAATGCATGTGATGCATACCAGCGACAGACACCATGATGCACCCATGTCCTGATAGCCATTGCCACAATGGTGTGCATGTAGCACATGTCACTCCCCTGCAGGATCACTAGTAGGAAGTCACATGCCATGGCACAGGCATGCCTGCTAAGTCATACAACACTGTCTCCAGTCACATGGGCAGGGCAGCCAGACAACAACACTCTGCACAGTGTCACAATAGTAGGTCATGGGGAATGCAAGTCCTGGAGCTGAACAAGTGCACATGTACATCCCCCACACACCACATCATCTGAACACTTATCTGTCCAGGTCATACCGATTGGACATATGGGAGACCTGTAACACTACCCTCTGAACCTGAGCACCTCACAATCTGCTGTGAATGGGAAACAACTGCCTGAACTTCACATTCGCATACCCCAGTCTGCATGGTCAGGTGATCAAACACCTATGTGTCACACAAGTATCGTCTCCCATGGTCACATCTCCGGTGGCATGCTGAGCCCCAACCGAGAAACACCCCAGCAGACCTGACAACGAAGCCACAGCACACTGACACAGAGGCAGACACCTGAGGGGACAAATCACTGAGCACAACGTGTCAGCTGATACACAGGAGTGGGAGTACAGAGTGTATTGTATGGCCTGGAGTAGGCATGACTGTCCTGCCCCACATGAATGAGGGATGAGCCCTGGACAGTAGGCAGCTGGCTAAGTATGTGTGACACACGTAATATACACACTCCTGGGGCCCAAACATTGTTCGCACCCGCAGCATGGGTGTGTGCCAGATACCCCAGGCACATGTGGTGGATCAGCTCTGCAATTGGACCACATATCAAAGTAACACGCAGATTACATTGTGTAAGCAATGGACCCACCCATGATGCCCACCACAGAGTTAGGGAAACAGATGCTGTCCCCCACCATGAGTCAAGCAAACTGCAAGGACACAGTACCCAAGTGACACAGTTCCCTGACTGTAAGGGCCACACCAGGTTATCAGATGAGGAGTGGGCAGTGCACAATAGAGGGACATGGGTCCTGGACCACATGACTGATGTACTGTGGATGTTTAACCAGGCCAGAGGAGGGCACATAGCATGGCAGACATAGTTCACAATGCAGTCATGGACTCACCCCCTCCTTGCTGCTCTCTGGCCTTCAGCTGCCCATCCAGATCAGGGAAGACCACCGCCAGGATCCTGAGCATGTGGGGGGTCAGAGTCCGGTGTCCGCCCCTCCTGCGAGGAGGCGACAGCTTCAGCTGGACCTGTGCGATCCTCCGGGTCCAGCCCCGAAGGTCCTGCCACCTCTTCTGGCAGTTGCGGATCCGGCGCTTGTAGACCCCCACGGATCTCACTGCCCGGACGATGGTCAGCCATATCTGCTGCTTCTGGTGGGCATCAACCTGTGAGGATGACAAAGTGAGAATGCCATTACTACACATGCAACATATCCGTGCATTACACAGTTGGATATACATGTCTCAATCACAGGGGCACATGATGTACACAGGCAGTGCAACGATGGCCATGGACAGTATGCCAGCAGTTACTACATGGTATCATTGCCTGGGAAGTAAAACCTTGTTTAAATGCACTGTCACTGCACTATACCTATCCAGTGCATGTAACTACACACTATGGGGGTGACAACTACTCAGTGAGCCTGCTAGCCAGTGGCGTGCAGACTGTTAGCCTTGCTAGTCAGACAACATGCACATTTAGAAAGGCAGTGGACAGAACACTCACCTGCTCCCCTGCTTTCCCATACAGCTTGCTGTACTGTGGAAGGAGGTTGTCCAGCAGGGCCTGGTTCTCCTCAGTGCTGAAGGCTGGGGCTCTCTCCACAGTATGTGCCATTGCAGGGTCCAGAGGGTGCAGATACAGCAGCAGTGTAGTGGCAGATGTCGTCCTGGAGCATGTAGTGCAGGCAAGTGAGCTCTCAGGGGAACAGCCAGCATTATATGTGTGCTGCAGAGGCAGATACTGTCCCATGTGTCCAAAGTGATAGGTCCAAGTCGTTTGCATCTTCTGAATCTGGCCAATCCATGGAATTGCACCACTTACACACGCCCCCAGCATCCTTCAAATGTTCAACTTCATGACACCCATGAATTTGCAACATTGTTGTGGGTGACCAACTGAATTTACAGCATCAGACTCGTTCAAATTTTGAAAGCGCGTCCGTTGCCAGGCCAGGCCATAGCCAATGGGTGCGCACCGATCGGTCCATTGCTGTTCAACGCATACCTAGGATACAACGCGTACCCACACACATTGAATGCAATGGGCCGGCCGGGCACACCGATCGGACCATTGCTGTTCAACGCGTAACTAGGATACAACGCGTACCCGCACACATTGAATGCAATGGGCCGGCCGGGCACACCGATCGGACCATTGCTGTTCAACGCGTACCTAGGATACAACGCGTACCCGCACACATTGAATGCAATGGGCCGGCCGGGCACACCGATCGGTCCATTGCTGTTCAACGCGTACCTAGGATACAACGCGTACCCGCACACATTGAATGCAATGGGCCGGCCGGGCACACCGATCGGACCATTGCTGTTCAACGCGTACCTAGGATACAACGCGTACCCGCACACATTGAATGCAATGGCCAATGTGTGCGCACTGATCGGTCCATTGCTGTCCAACGCGTATTGCGAATACAACGCGTACCAGCACACATTGAATGCAATGGCCAATGTGTGGCACTGATCGGTCCATTGCTGTCCAACGCGTATTGCAAATACAACGCGTACCAGCACACATTGAATGCAATGGCCAATGTGTGCGCACTGATCGGTCCATTGCTGTCCAACGCGTATTGCGAATACAACGTGAACCAGCACACATTGAATGCAATGGCCAATGTGTGCGCACTGATCGGTCCATTGCTGTCCAACGCGTATTGCAAATACAACGCGAACCAGCGCACTGATCGGTCCATTGCTGTCCAACGCGTCCCTGTACAAGTCACTGGCATATGTCACCATGCCTGTCACAGGTGAACATATGCCAGCCACATATACTTCCCAGGGAGTGAGGGGCACACCTACAACACCACAGCCTGTCCAAACTGTATCCTACGGCATGTAAGGCTGCATTACCTATTCCGTGTATGGGGGTGAACATGTTGTTCTGTGGGTGTCACTTGGGGGCAGCCACCCCCAGGCTGTGCACGTGTTCATGGGGACAGAATCCTTGGTGTTTCGTGTACATGACCACTGTGATGTGCAACTGTTCATATCTGAGCATGTGGCATGGTCACATTTCACGGTGGTGTATGTGTATGTCATGTCACATACCCCCTGAGTCCCATGTGGGACGGTATGTTTAACCCAGGGTAACCCATTGGCACAATGGTGATTGTCCTCCACAGTCTGTGTGCATGTTGTGTTTACAATGTCTCTGATTTCATGTGCACAATGGGAGGCAGTCTCCACATCCACGTTGTTTGTGCATGGACTTTGATGTTGTGCGTGTGTGTGTCACAGACGTCCATGTCTGTCCTGCCGAGGCAACAGGGACCACTACATGTGTTGGTCATGTTTGTTTTGCTGTGGTGTATACATGATACACCATGTCATGCCAGTGTCCATGTGGCAATACAGGGTCCCTGGGAATGTACCTGTCGTTGAGCTGTGATGCCTGGGGCACATCTGTCCTCACATGTCACTGTGGGGTGTGTTTGTAACATGGCAGCAGGAGATGGGAACTGGGACACGGCCTCATGATATCCAATGGCACGACCTGGGACTTATTGATGCCACTTGTTGAACTGTGATGTTAGATGTTGGCCATGTATGTGCCATACATATCCTTACGGAACTGCACACATCATGTACTTGTGCCTCATAATGATGTATCATGTGATATTGAGTGTATTCAATGCCACATATGTGGGGTGACTGACAATCTTGCTTTCTTCACCTATGCACTGCAGGGCACCAGCTGTCCTTAGACCATTCCCTGACCTGGCAACGATGGTGGAACGTGACAGCATCCGACGGTACCGCTTCACCAGGCAGCTGATTGAGGATTTGGCAGTGCGCTTGGCACCACATTTGCAACCTGGCCGGCCGTACCCTACAGCGCTGACCCCCAAGGTGAAGGTGATGGCAGCCCTACACTTCTTTGCCACCGGTACCTTTCAACACACTGTGGCGACTGCTGGTGGGATGTCACAGACCATGTTCATCCGTGTGCTCCGGGATGTTTTGGAGGCTATGTTGATATACCTGAACCAGTACATCTATTTCCCTAGACTCCAACAACTCACTGGCATGAAGAGTGACTTCTATGCCCTGGGGAGGATGCCGCATGTCATTGGCTCCATTGATGGGACACATGTGGCTTTGGTACCACCACAGGCCCAAGAGCAGGCATACAGGAACCGCAAACACCACCACTCGGTCAATGCACTGGTGGTCTGTCTTGCAGATATGAGCATCTCACACGTGTGTGCCCATTTCCCTGGTTCTGCACACGATGCCTACGTGATGAGGAGTAGTCGCATCCTGAGGATGATGTCACAGATGCGGAACCAGCGTGCCTGGCTTGTTGGTGTGTACTGACTTTGTACCATTGTGTGTGTTCTGCAATGTAGTGTTCCACCCTCTTTTCCAACTCTGCTAATGTGCAATTGTCTGTATGTAGGTGACTCCGGATACCCCAACATGCCGTGGTTGCTGACGCCCCTCAGGAACCCTGTGACACCAGCCCAGATGCGCTACAATGAGGCACATGGTCGGACCAGGAGAGTGATTGAGCGGACATTTGGTCTCCTGAAGAGCCGCTTCCGCTGCCTCGACAAGACAGGAGGGTCCCTCCCATATGCCCCAGCAAAGGTGTGCAAGATTGTCATCGTCTGCTGCATGCTACACAACCTGGCAGTGCGGAAGGAGTTGCCTCTCATCCTGGATGACGATGACCAACGTCCGCCACCTGTGGAGGATCCTGGCCTGGACCACGATGCCAGTGATGATGATGATGATGATGGTGATGTCCGCACACAGCTCATCACCAACTTCTTCAGCTGAATGTGAGTATCCAGAGATGTCATGTCAATGATGTGAGTTTGCATGATATGTGTTGGTGGTGCTCTGGTGCTGTTTGAGTGTGTCCATGGGCTACATGACTGTATGCATGTAGCGATGTGTCCTTACAGGTAGTCTGTACTCCCCAACAGTGTTGACATGCTAACTTGGTTCTGGGTGGGTATCTTGTGACATGTATTGGGCATGAGTATTGCAGTTCTGTCCTGTTCTTCAGTGCTTTTGACTGTGTGTCATTTCTGTCCTTCACAGGGTACTTTCAGAGTCGTTTGGTCAACTGTGATCCCCGACACCGTGATTCGACTTCCAGGGTGGTAGCTGTCATGTCCCTACAGGTGATGTGCACCACACCCATGGACTTCCTTCCTTCTACACTTGTTGACTGTGTGCCCACTGCCAGGTGGGATTACCTTGTATCTGTGGTGGTTACAACATGTTGCAAATGTGTAATAAACCTGTGCTTCACTTTGTGATGTGCGTTGTCTGTGGTCACACATCTGACTGACATTTGCTTACTGCACCAGTGGGCTAGTTAACACAGACTGTGAATAGGTGTTGGGTCTGTGCAATGCAACGTATTTCCTGGCAACATCAGTGTAGGCGATGAGTCAGATGGCCCTGGTGTGTATGTGTTGTGTAGCCCTGGTGGTGTGCCTTCCTCATATGTGTGACGTCGCCATGACTCACATGCCGGTGTTGTACTTGCTGTAGCAGTTAGCATGCACAGTGTCATTTCCCAGATCATCATCGCCACTTCAGAGACAACGTAGGAATCACAACAGAGGCAAGTATGGTGTATTAGTGAGTTTATTGACATACATGTGTGAGTATAGTGCACAGGATGGTGGGTGCTGTACATTGTGATTGTAATCCAAAGTTCCTAGATGATTTGGAAGTCCTGGTAGCAGAAATGTCCAGAGTAAAGTCCACAGTCATCTGAGACATTGGTCCAACTTGAGCTCCCCATGTCATGTGGGAGAGTTGTGTTGCAGTCAACAGGGTGAACAGTTTGCGCACAAAGGTGATTATCCAGAACAGGTTTTGGCTTCCTGGGGGTTGCACATGGCCATCAGCCTCTCACTTGCCCCTCCTCGGACGGCCCCTCTTCTTTGGGGGGGGACCCTCAAGTGCAGGCTGCTGCGGTGCAGGGGACTCTTCGACAGACTTATCCGCCCTCCCTGTGGCAGTTGCAGTTGTTTCAGCACCAGATGTTGTGGGCACACAGGGAGGTGTTGACTGGTTGCTGCTCATCTGGGCGGAGGCATTGTAATATGTCCCTATGCACCGCCGTCATCTCTTGCAGTGTGTCCCACTTGGACTCCACGCGGGACATGTGTGAGTCCAAGCAGGCATGATGGGCAGCCTGCTGCTGTTTAATGTCCCTGAGGAGCCCCACTACCTGGCTGAACTCTCCGGTGCTGGATTGGTACGCATCGGCTATGCGTGCCAGTTGTGGGTCATCATGCAGTCCAGACCCCTCTGCAAGCAGCGACCTATGTCTCCCACCCCTCCCACCACCCCTGGCGACACGTGCAGTACCTGAGGTGGCACGCACAGGTGACCCTGGGCCACCTTGGGGGTTGTTGGTGGTGGTGGTGTCCATGGCCCCACGTTGGTCCAGGGTCCTGTGCTGGTGGTGGTGGTGCTCCTTGGTCTGTCCATGTCGGAAGGGGGGGTATGTGTGTTGACAGTCGTTGGAGGGGTGGGTGCAGGGGGTGCAGCTGGTGGTCCTGCTGGTGCTGCATGATGACTTGCTCCGGAGGTGCCAGGTGGGTCTTCTTCATCCGAGGAGGGCAGAGGCTGTTCCACACCAGTGAGCTCCGTATCCTCTTGAGCCTGGGATGGGGACTCCTCAGCGTCTGCTGCTGTGTCCCCATCATCACCTGTTTTTGGGAGACACAGACAATGTATGTTATGTTTCTGCAGGCATCAATGGTTGACACACCTGACAGTTGTGACTGTGCCTCTGGATGCGGGTCTGTACATTGCATTGTCCTAAGTTGTCACAGTCAGGGGTTGATATTGGTGTAGCACATTGTCCTGCATTATTTGGGCATTTCTATGTGAATGTTGGGGTGTGTACATGGTCTGCATTGGTTGTATTTGGTTGACATCCGGCCCTCCTTCCCACCCAGCCAGATATTCCACCATGGAAGGTGCTTCCATTGCAGGGAGTGCAAGTTGTCTTTCAGGATGTCAGTCAGTGGTGTCCTGCTGTTGGTTGGTGCACAGTTGCCAGCAGGGCCTTGTGCTCCCCACAGCAGTAGCCAGTGTCAGCCATCTTGTCAGTTGTTTTCCACTCCCTGTGATGTGCGCTTGGTTCAGGGTGGTGTTGATGGGACAGTTGTGGGGGTGACCAATATCTGTGACTACCACTCCCATCATGCTATTGCCTCCACCCCACTTCCCAGCATGCCCATACTTACTTGCTTTTGGGTGGACTTCACTGTGTGTGAGTGTGAGAGCAATGGCAAGATGGCTGACAGTGGTGTCCTGCTGTTGGTTGGTGGCCAGTTCCCAGCATGGCCTTGTGCTCCCCACAACAGAGCACCAGTGTCAGACATCTTTGATGGGGCTTTCCACTCTCTGAGGGGTGTGCATGCTTGAGTGTGAGCTTGCTGGGCCATGTGGGTGGGGGATGTTGAGCTGTGACTACCACTCCCATCATGCTATTGTCTCCACCCCACTTCCCAGCATGCCCATACTTACTTGCTTTTGGGTGGACTTCACTGTGTGTGAGTGTGAGAGCAATGGCAAGATGGCTGACAGTGGTGTCCTGCTGTTGGTTGGTGGCCAGTTCCCAGCATGGCCTTGTGCTCCCCACAACAGAGCACCAGTGTCAGACATCTTTGATGGGGCTTTCCACTCTCTGAGGGGTGTGCATGCTTGAGTGTGAGCTTGCTGGGCCATGTGGGTGGGGGATGTTGAGCTGTGACTACCACTCCCATCATGCTATTGTCTCCACCCCACTTCCCAGCATGCCCATACTTAATTGCTTTTGGGTGGACTTCACTGTGTGTGAGTGTGAGAGCAATGGCAAGATGGCTGACAGTGGTGTCCTGCTGTTGGTTGGTAGCCAGTTCCCAGCATGGCCTTGTGCTCCCCACAACAGAGCACCAGTGTCAGACATCTTTGTTGGGGCTTTCCACTCTCTGTGGTGTGTGCATGCTTGGGTGTGAGCTTGCTGGGCCATGTGGGTGAGGGATGTTGAGCTGTGACTACCACTCCCATCATGCTATAGCCTCCACCCCCTTCCCAGCATGCCGATGCTTCCTTCCCTTTGACTCTGCTTCCCTGTGGGGTTGTGTGCCTGTGCTGACAAGATGGCTGACAGTGTTATCCTGGGGTTAGTTCTGCTACAGGTCCCATTTGTGTCCCTGTGCTTCACACAGCATGACCCAGGGTTGTAGTTCTTTGTGGGTTATTTGATTGGAGTGTGAGGCAATGCATTCTCCCAGGTGAGTTGTGTGGAGTTTGTGTTAGGGGGGGGTGTGGGTGGAGCTGCTGGTGACTATGGTCTGTGCTGTGAGTCCTCCTTCCCACCCAGCCAGATATCCCACCATGGAAGGTGTTTCCATTGCAGGGAGTGCAAGTTGTCTTTCAGGATGTCAGTCAGTGGTGTCCTGCTGTTGGTTGTTGCACAGTTCCCAGCAGGGCCTTGTGCTCCCCCCAGCAGTACCCTGTGTCAGCCATCTTGTGAGTCCTTTTCCACTCCCTGTGATGTGAGCATGGTTGAGAGTGGTGTTGATGGGCCAATTGTGAGGGTGAGCAATATCTGTGCCTACAACTCCCATCATGCTATTGCCTCCACCCCCTTCCCAGCATGCCCATCCTTCCTTCCTTTTGACTCTGCTTCCCTGTGGGGTGGGGTGCCTGTTCTGACAGGATGGCTGGGAGTGTTGTCCTGGCAGTTGTTTGGCTAAAAGTCCCAAGAGTGTCCCTGTGCTTCACACAGCATAACCCAGGGTGGTGGTTCTTTGTGGGATCTTCAGTTAGGATGTGAGGCATTGCATTCTCCCAGGTGGGTTATGTGGAGTTAGTGTTGAGGGGGTGTGTGAGGGGAGGTGCTTGTAACTATGGTCAGTGCTGTGAGTCCTCCTTCCCACCCAGTCAGATATCCCACCATGGAAGGTGCTTCCATTGCAGGGAGTGCAAGTTGTCTTTCAGGATGTCAGTCAGTGGTGTCCTGCTGTTGGTTGTTGCACAGTTCCCAGCAGGGCCTTGTGCTCCCCCCAGCAGTAACCAGTGTCAGCCATCTTGTGAGTCCTTTTCCACTCCCTGTGATGTGAGCATGGTTGAGAGTGGTGTTGATGGGCCAATTGTGAGGGTGAGCAATATCTGTGCCTACAACTCCCATCATGCTATTGCCTCCACCCCCTTCCCAGCATGCCCATCCTTCCTTCCTTTTGACTCTGCTTCCCTGTGGGGTGGGGTGCCTGTGCTGACAGGATGGCTGGGAGTGTTGTCCTGGCAGTTGTTTGGCTAAAAGTCCCAAGAGTGTCCCTGTGCTTCACACAGCATAACCCAGGGTGGTGGTTCTTTGTGGGATCTTCAGTTAGGATGTGAGGCATTGCATTCTCCCAGGTGGGTTATGTGGAGTTAGTGTTGAGGGTGTGTGTGAGGGGAGGTGCTTGTAACTATGGTCAGTGCTGTGAGTCCTCCTTCCCACCCAGCCAGATATCCCACCATGGAAGGTGCTTCCATTGCAGGGAGTGCAAGTTGTCTTTCAGGATGTCAGTCACTGGTGTCCTGCTGTTGGTTGTTGCACAGTTCCCAGCAGGGCCTTGTGCTCCCCCCAGCAGTAACCAGTGTCAGCCATCTTGTGAGTCCTTTTCCACTCCCTGTGATGTGAGCATGGTTGAGAGTGGTGTTGATGGGCCAATTGTGTGGGTGAGCAATATCTGTGCCTACAACTCCGATCATGCTATTGCCTCCACCCCCCTTCCCAGCATGCCCATCCTTCCTTCCTTTTGACTCTGCTTCCCTGTGGGGTGGGGTGCCTGTGCTGACAGGAGGATGGCTGGGAGTGTTGTCCTGGCAGTTGTTTGGCTAAAAGTCCCAAGAGTGTCCCTGTGCTTCACACAGCATAACCCAGGGTGGTGGTTCTTTGTGGGATCTTCAGTTAGGATGTGAGGCATTGCATTCTCCCAGGTGGGTTATGTGGAGTTAGTGTTGAGGGGGTGTGTGAGGGGAGGTGCTTGTAACTATGGTCAGTGCTGTGAGTCCTCCTTCCCACCCAGCCAGATATCCCACCATGGAAGGTGCTTCCATTGCAGGGAGTGCAAGTTGTCTTTCAGGATGTCAGTCAGTGGTGTCCTGCTGTTGGTTGGTGCACAGTTGCCAGCAGGGCCTTGTGCTCCCCACAGCAGTAGCCAGTGTCAGCCATCTTGTCAGTTGTTTTCCACTCCCTGTGATGTGAGCATGGTTCATGGTGGTGTTGATGTGCGCATTGTGAGGGTGGGCAATATCTGTGACTACGACTCCCATGATGCTATTGGCTACACTGACTTGCCCAGCATACACAGAATACCTTTCTTTCAGTGGGCTTCACTGTGTGGTGGTGTTGTAGTGGTGGCTACATGTCTGGATGTGTTTGTTAGTTGTATTTGTGCCACTGCCTAGCTGTAGTTGTAGTTGTGTTTGTACATGTGATGAGACAGTTACATGTCACTATGAGATGGCATGTGTTGTGTTTATCTGACTGACATACACATTTTGGGATGATTCTGTTCTGGTTGCTGTGTATTTGCTAAGGGTGCATGGTTTGACTCTCCCCTTGACAGTGATGTGTGTGTATTGTGGCACAATATTGTGTACATTTGTTGTGTACTCACCAGGCTCTGGGATGTTTTCTAGTCCATATACGCTCACTGGTGGTAGGATGGCCCGCACCTTCTCCTCCCAGGGCCTGAGGTAGACTGGCTTGGCAGGAGGGCCACTGCCGGTGTGTTGGCTCACGAGGTAGTCCTTCTTCAACAGCTCCCTGACCCTCCTGCGCACGTCATACCACCTGTTCTGGATGTCTATCTTTGTGCGCAAACATGGTGATTGTGCGTTCACCCTGTCGACGATCCTCTCCCACATCTTGGTTTTCTGCGCCATGGGTGTCTGTTGGACCAGTGTACCAAACAGCTGTGGCTCTACCCTGAGGATCTCATCTACCAGGACTTCCAATTCACTATCTTGGAACTTATGATTCTTCTTTGGGGGCATGGTGATGGGTGGTGATGGTGAGTGGTGTGTGTGTTGGTGTGCAGGTGAAGGTGTGTGAGTGTGTGTTTTGCTGGGTGTATGTGAGGTTGCTATTTGTTGAGATGCTGATGGTGTGTGGCTTGTGTGATGGATGAGCTGTGGGTGTATGGTTGCTGTCTGTTGAGTGCTGGCAGGTAATTTGAATTTGCAAAGGATCATGGTAGGGATTTGTGTCCTTTATATGGGTGGAGTTGTGGGTGTGGCTTTGTTCCCTGCCCCCCCAGTATTTATTGGCTTTGTAGTTGCTTGTTTGGCTTTTTTTTGTGTATTTTCCCTTTGTACTTTTCGTGCATGTAGGAGACGTTCTTGTGGCCGAGTCTGACCCTGCAGTTGTCTCGTACGGGCTTCTCCGATTCGTTCACGCTGTGTTTGTGCTGTTTTCTATGCTGCGGACGCGTCGGTCGCGGTGTTTTGGGTTGCTTCGGCTCGCAGTTTTGTATGCGTGTCGGTCGTACGGCTTGTCCTCCGTGCGACTCGATCGTGTTTTCCACGCGTTGCATCGTACTTGGCGGGTGGGAGTTCGCGGGTACGTTTCGTTCGGGATTGTTCCGGGTGCGTGTCGGTCGGTTAGATTCGCGTGTTTTTCCGGCTGGATTGCTGTTTACCGCGCGGCTCGGTCGTTCGGCTTGTGTTCCGTACGAGTCGGTCGGGTTTTGCACGCTTCTCATCGTACTTTGCGGGTCGGGCTGCACCGGTACGTGTCGGTCGGAATTAATTCCGGCTCCGAGTCGGTCGGTACATTTTCCGGCCGGAATCGGAATCGACCCCTAAGGGGGTCATCACGATGGCAGAAGGCCCGCCACCGCCAGCAGTGCGGTGGCCGGCCTTCCACCTTCAGAAAGCAATTTTTCCCCTGCCACATTGCGATGGCAGGGGGAATCTGACCGCGACTGTGGTGGGCGCAAAGACCGCCCGCCACGGATCCGCCACAGGCAATCGGCACGATTGCCTGGTGGAGCGGTCTGCATATGTAAAATAGTGGCGGTGCCTAGCAGGCACCGTCCGCCAAATTACGATGCTAGCTACAGCCAGCATTTCCATGGCGGCGAAACTGCCATGGAAAGGCTGGCGGGGATTGGTTTTGGGGGCCCTTTTCAGGCCCCCCTTGTGTTGGGGGAGGTGTGGGTGCACTGAGGGGGTCATTTCACTGCACTAAGGGGTCAATTACAATGGCGGTCGGAAATGCATTCCGACCGCCGTGGTAGCAGAAAATAACTGTCCGCATGTACCGCGGCAAAACCGGCGGTCAGATTAGGATGCACTGCTTGAAAAATCCTACTGCGGCGGACGGATTCTGCGAAACTCCACCGGGAACGTCTGGAAAAGCTGAAAATCCGCCCGCGACGGTCGGAATTGCTGCGGAAAGACCCAAAACCGCTGTTCGACCAGTGGAATGACCGCAAGTGAAATTATGATACGATGGCGGTTCCAGCGGAACGATCAGTTGTTCCCGACCGCCGCGATCGCAAGAAATGATGAATGGTCGAGCCGGCGGAAGGACCATTGCATTCAGACCGCTGCGGTCATGCGGAAAGAGGAATGGCGGTCGAAAGCAACCACACAACAAGGCTAACAAGAGTGGCTGTATATCTGGCGCAGCCTAAAAAAAAAATCAGACACACCCCAATGACACATCCCCATGGCAAGTAAAAAATACAAATCCCAGGTCAACCCAGACAACACACCTGACATGAATACTCCATGTTGACCCACCCACATAGCTGAGTATAAAACCAACCCCTTCCCTGCCCAGAATCCTGGGGACCCCAGTGACAACGGTGGGGGGACAATAATATCCCCATTACACCGATCACTTTGTTTTAAACTACCATATAGATGCCAGCACTATTAAATTTAAGCTGACATCTTTAATGGCCTTTTAACTCACTACCTTTTCCTATGGGCCCCCACTTAGTTTAGAAGTGCATCCCTGTCGTCAGGTGTATGCCCGCCCTCTATCAAACCAAGTTTTTAGAGGGCGAGGACTGGTCAATGATGAAGCATGACACCAGGTGGTGTGTGAGACCAGTCCTTCATTTTTTGTGAGATGCCTGCACTCACAGACTAAAACTGCACTAGCACTCACGACACCGCACTGGGAGCGGCTTCATTGTGGTACATAGTTTATGTTGGAGGCTGCCGACTCCCAGCACCCCGTGCCTCTGGTTCCCTCACCCCAGATTTGGTCTGGACTTTGTGGTTAATCAATCAATCAATCACGGCATTTATAGAGCGCGCTACTCACCCGGGAGGGTCTCAAGGCGCTGGGGAGGGGGTAAGTTACTGCTCGAACAGCCAGGTCTTGAGCTGCTTCCTGAAGGAGAGATGGTCCTGGGTTCGCCGAAGGTGAGTGGGGAGGGAGTTCCAGGTCTTGGCTGCCAGGTAGGAGAAGGATCTTCCTCCGGCGGTGGTTCTGCGGATGCGTGGTACGGTGGCGAGGGCGTGGCTGGTTGATCGTAGCTGGCGTGTGGGCGTGTAGAAGGTAACGCGGTCGTTGAGGTACTTTGGGCCCAGGTCGTGGAGGGCCTTGTGTGCGTGGGTGAGGAGTCTGAACGTGATTCTCTTGCTGACGGGGAGCCAGTGCAGGTCTTTCAGGTGTCCGGTGATGTGGCTGTGTCGGGGGATGTCCAGGATGAGTCGTGCGGAGGCGTTCTGGATGCGCTGGAGTCTTTTTTGAAGTTTGGCTGTGGTTCCGGCGTAGAGGGTGTTCCCATAGTCCAGTCGGCTGGTGACGAGTGCCTGGGTGACGGTCTTCCTGGTTTCAGTGGGGATCCATCTGAAGATCTTGCGGAGCATGCGCAGGGTGTTGAAGCATGAAGATGAGACGGCGTTGACTTGTCTGGTCATCGACAGGGAGGAGTCCAGGATGAAGCCCAGGTTGCGTGCGTGGTCCGTTGGCTTGGGCGCGGTGCCCAGGGCCGGGGGCCACCAGGAGTCGTCCCAGGCGGAGGGTGATGAGCCCAGGATGAGGACTTCCGTCTTGTCTGAGTTCAGTTTAAGGCGGCTGTTCCTCATCCAGTCGGCGACATCTCTCATCCCGTCGTGTAGGTTGGCTCTGGCGGTGGTGGGGTCGTTGGTGAGGGAGAGGATCAGCTGGGTGTCGTCGGCGTAGGAGATGATGTTGAGGTTGTGTTGGCGTGCGATGGCTGCGAGGGGGTTCATGTAGACGTTGAAGAGGGTTGGGCTGAGTGAAGATCCTTGTGGAACGCCGCAGATGACTTCGGTGGCTTCGGATCTGAACGGGGAGGCGGACTCTCTGGGTTCTACCGGCGAGGAACGAGATGATCCATTCCAGTGCTTTCTCTCGGATTCCGATGTTGCTGAGGCGCTTCACTAGGGTGCGGTGGCAGACGGTGTCGAACGCCGCGGAGAGGTCCAAGAGGATGAGGGCAGCTGTTTCCCCGTTGTCGGTTAGGGTTCTGATGTCGTCGGTGGCTGCGATAAGGGCGGTCTCGGTGCTGTGGTTGGCCCGAAACCCGGACTGCGAGGGGTCGAGGGATCCATTCGTCTCGAGGAAGGCGGCAAGCTGTCTGTTGGCGGTCTTCTCGATGACTTTGGCCGGAAACGGAAGGAGCGAGATGGGACGGTAGTTCTTGAGGTCGGTGGGGTCCGCCGTTGGTTTCTTCAGGAGGGCGGTAAGCTCGGCGTGCTTCCAGCTCTCCGGGAAGGTGGCGGTGTGGAAGGAGGAGTTGATGATGTCCCGGAGATGGGGTGCGATGGTGGCGTCGGCTTTGTTGAAGACGTGGTGTGGGCAGGGGTCGGTTGGTGATCCGGAGTGGATGGAGTTCATCGTGCGGGTGGTGTCTTCGGTGCTGATCGGGGTCCAGTTGCAGAGGGTGGTGGTGGCGGGCGTTGGTTCGGCGGTAGGGTGCGTGGTTTGTGCGTCGAAGCTGTTATGTATGTCGGTGATCTTGTGGTGGAAGAACGCGGAGAGTGAGTTGCAGAGGTCTTGCGAGGGGGTGATGTCGTTGTTTCCGGCGCTGGGGTTGGAGAACTCTTTGACGATGCTGAAAAGTTCCTTGCTGTCATGGGCGTTGTTGTCCAGTCGTTCTTTGAGTGCCGACTTCTTTGTGGTTACACAATTCAGCACCCATCACACCATCACAACCACACACACACCACACACATCACCACCACCACCTTCACACCTGCACTTTTCACCCATTTGCACATCACACACCATGGCACAGAAGAAGATGCCCAAATTCACTGTCACTGAGTTGTAAGTCATGGTAGATGAGATAATCAGAGTAGAACCACATTTGTTTGGAAGCATGGTCCAACACACACCAGTAGCCAGAAAAAATCAAATGTGGGAATGGATAGTCAACAAAGTCAATGCCGTAGGGACCACCCCGCGCGCCCTGCGTGACATCAAGAGGAGGTGGCATGACCTCAAGAGCAGGGTGAAAGAGCGTGCCAACAAGAACCATGAGCTGGCTCAGAGGACTGGCGGTGGCCCTCCAATTCCACCACTAACATTCACCGAATGGGAGGAGAAGGTGCTGGCCATACTGCATCCAGAGAGTCTCACAGGAATACTCGGGGGAGTGGAGGCTGGTAAGTACCAACAAATGTCTCACATTACACTGCTATGTACTGTCTTGCACAACTAGAAAGCTACACTTCCTAGACACAAATGCACTTACGTACAACACACTCTTCCCAACACATGTCTCACAGATCTAACATTTCCTTCATCTGAATTACCCCAAAGGTAACTAGCAATATTTCCATGAGGGCATGTGTACAGGCAGCCAGCACTACAACTCCCTCCAGGCACCCTTGTCCCACAGCTGAGCAAGATGGAGCACTCCCCACACCCACAACCATGTGGCAGCCATTTCATTGTTCTCATCAAACTTACAGGTAGGTAGCCATCTTAACAGGGAGGGGGGTATGTGGGTGGGAAGCCTGCACTACAACTCCCACCAGGTTCCCTTGTCCCATAGCTGAGCAGGATGGAGCACTCCCCCCACCCAGAACCATGTGGCAGCCATTACATTGCTCTCCTCAGACGTACAGGTAGGTAGCCTTCTCATGCTCTATTGTCCCACAGCTGAGCAGGATGGAACACTCCCCACACCCACAACCATGTGGCAGCCATTTCATTGCACTCCTCAAACGTACAGGTAGGTAGCCATCTTAACAGGGAGGGGTGTTTGTGTGTGGGAAGCCTGCAATACAACCCCCACCAGATACCCTTTTCCCACAGCTGAGCAAGATGGAGCACTCCCCCACTCATAACCATGTGGCAGCTATTTCCCTCCACTGTGTCACCGAACAGGTAGGTAGTCAGTGCATGCACCCTGCCATCCTTTGCAAAATGCATGGAGCCATATGACCACACCAGCCCTCACATGTCAGCCAACCTGGCATATATCCAAAAGCCACATCTAGTGTGCAGACAGCTAAGCGCATGTAACTGTCACAGAAATAAAAATTTGACTCACCAAGTCACATGTGAAAGAAATTCAGGGCCCAATCATGCACAGCACAGAATGCAATGTGTAAGTGCCATGGTGTCAGAGCATGAAGGCCCATATGAACACAAAACATGCATGGTCAATCTGACAAACAAAGTAAAGAACATAATATGAATAAGGTATGTATAACATTACAATGGCTAGTTCTTGCTTCGCTGAAATTGATTCCATGAAGAGTAAACCAAAAAGACGCATCATCAAAAGTTGATGTGCCACAAGTTGGTAGATGATGACATGTCCCTGTAATCACTCCATCTGTACGTGGCACATGGTTTCAATTTACATGTCACACCATGGACAAGTAATGTATGTGCCTCAACAGCATGTCATGATGCTCAGTATCTTTCAGCCATACCAAGTGATTGCAATGTAAAGTGTTTGGTGTATCAAATGTAACATCCAAAAGTCTAACACTAAGCTTGTGGAGTGCACTTCAATGACCATTTAACCTCTGTTTAACAGGAGATCCACAAGCAACTGCAGCAGAAAACCCCACCAACCTGCAGAGCCTGTCTCCCCCCCGGAACGTGAACTCTTGGATGTAGACTCCCTACGTTTCTCGGATGAGGAGCAACAACCTGGCCCCTCCGGACTGCCAGGGCGCACTATGTCTCAGGCCCTCAGTGTCCCCACCAGTACCACCACCACAGCAACAACAACAGCGCTGACCCCTGCTACAACGACCTGTGCTGCATCCACCACCACCATCACCACTGCTGCCTGCAACACTCTCCCTGCCTCAGTGGTTACCAACACCACAACACAATCAGAGGATGCCAGGGAGAGTGTGCGGGTGCATCGAGTGCCAACGCCACAGGTCCGTGTCAGCAGGGCAGGTGGGAGGGCAACTGGGGGACAAATACAGGAGGACACTGAGACCGAAGCCATGGCCACCATCACAAGAGTCCTTGGGGCATATGAACAGAACCAGGGACAGATGGGCCAGGTTGTGGAAGAAGTGCGTGAGCTCCGCCTGCTGCTGAGGTCCATGGACACACATATGGGCCAACTTGTGGACCTTATGGGCCAGCTTCTGGGTGTTCTGAGGGACAGACATGCGGCCCAATTGACAGCTCAACCCCCCTCCAGTGACCCGCCTGCTGATACTCCCACCACCTCAGCTGCGGCCACAGAGAGGAGTGAGCTGCAACAAAATGACTCCTCAGACACCGCTGAGCCTGCAGCAGAGGCCCCCGCTGCCAAACACAGGAGGGGACGTCCGAGAAACACCACGGGAGGATCACGTGGCAATGCACTATCCAAAGGCAAGTTGCTGAGCCAGCCATGATGGCACTTGTGTTCCCCTTGACATTGACTTTGTTGACTATCCTTACCCACATTGTCATGTTGATGGCAGGAGTCTGTTGGACTGTGTGACTACATCAATGTGGTGACTACTCTATTTGTCTCGTTTACCATCACTGACAACTCAGAAATTCACTTTGCACAATTTTAAAACAATCACTTCTCTGTCACAAATACTTATTGTAAATAAACATTCTTTACACACCTATGTCTTTGTGTCAGCTCCATGTTTATCACAGTATGTACAATGTCAACTCAGATTCCAATGTACCACAAGCTCTGATTGTGACGAGGCATTGATAGGGTGAAGGAACCTAGAAAGACACAAGAGAATGACATTTACTTGTCAGGTGATGCCGTTACAGCTAAAACACACCACTAGTCATCAACATACAAAAACCAGCACACATAACAATGAGCAACAACATCAACATAGACATGATGTACATGGAAAACAATACCATGTGCCACACACATCAGCCATTAGCACAGAGCCAACAACAGCAGTCAAAAAGATCATCTATGCCTTGCCACTACCATCAAAGCCAACAGACAATGTCACTGTTATACAATGTCACTTACACTCAAGGGAAGTAGTTGTTGATGAGCTGTTGACGCAGGTCAACACCTTCCTCTTCTCCACTATCGTCGTCACTGGGCATGTGTGGATTTGCAGGGGGGGGGCATCTGCTGCTCATCATCGTCCAGGAGCAGAGGGATCTCTTTGCGCAAGACCAGGTTGTGGAGCATGCAGCATGCAACTATGATCTGACACACCTTTTGGGGAGAGTAGAGTAGTGCACCTTCGCTCTTGTCGAGACACCGGAAACTAGACTTCAGAAGCCCAAAAGTACGCTCCACCACACAACGTGTCCTCCCATGTGCATCATTGTAGCGGACTTCAACCGGGGTCCTTGGATTCCTCAGTGGGCTCAGCAACCAAGGCCGGTTGGGTTACGCAGAGTCACCTAGGTGTGAGATACACAGAGCAATTTTGTAATATAAACAATAGCTGAGAACAGCATGTCATACATACAGCACACTACTTGACTCTGCGTACTCACCCACAATCCACGCACGCTCCAGATGCAGTTTTGCCATCAATTGTGGGATGATGCTGCTACGCAGTATGTAGGAGTCATGTGCAGAACCGGGGAATTTGGCACAGACATGGGAGATAATCATATCCGCTTGGCATACCACTTGCACATTAATGGAATGGAAATGCTTCCTGTTCCGGTAGATGTGCTCACGTGCCTGTGGTGGAACTAGGCCAACATGTGGGCAGTCAATGGCTCCAACAACATTAGGTATGTGACCAAGAGCATAAAAATCACCCTTCACACCTGCAAATTCATGTCTCCTTGGAAAGTGGATGTAGCGGTCCTTGTAGGTCAACAATGCGGACAGGACATCACTTAGCACCATGCTGAACATAGCTTGAGACATCCCACCGGCGATGGCCACGGTGTACTGAAACGAATCAGTTGCAAAGAAATGCAGGGCCGCCATCACCTTAACTGTTGGTGTCAAAGCAGTCGGATAGGTTCTGTGAGGCCTCAGATGGGGCTCCAACTGACCACATAGGTCTTGAAGGGTAAGGCGATCCAGAAGGAATTTCCTTATGATGTCCTCATCCTCCATGTTCGCCAGCACTGGGAACGGACGATGCACATTTGGTCATCTCCTACATAATATGAAAGGGGACACATGTCAATTTAATTCCCCTATGAGATGTGTCAAACATCTTACATCTTGACTGACACAGCGCCAACAATGACTGGACTGTAACAACAGCTTAATGCACAAGTCACATGCAGAGACACCTTGATCTCATGTAGTCGTACATGTGGTCAGTATGTACATATTGACTACTTCCAATACAGAATCTGACTATGTGAAGGGTATATGGTGCACTCCTACATCTTGTGTCCCCAGCCCTGGGAGTAGTTGACACAGCACATGTTGGAAACAGCAACACTGCTGACTTCTACGTAGCTGCTGTTCCTGCCACACCTTCTTGCTTAAGTCGCACAGAGCACAACTTTTCTACACAATGAGCACAGTGTGTGTAAGCTGATCAACTATCAAAATGAACACAGCAATGTACACAGTGAAATAGCCACATTATGTGGTCAGTCCATCATTACTGTGGGTTGATTAGCCATCTCACACATTGACATGTTCACAAATATGAGACTCCATTACACACAAAATCTGCACACAAATATCATATGTAACATGTGAGGAAGTACATGCCAATGCATGTAATCATGTGGACTGACATGGCATGTTTAGGCATCAGTGAGTTGAATGTCACACTAGCATTTAATTTTGCAAACAGGTGCCAGAATACATTGTAAAGGTATAGTGTTCAATGATGAAAATTGGCTATTGCCATTGCTAGAACACAATATGTCCATAGTCAGTCAGTCAAAACCACTTTATTCGGTTAATAAAAACCATAAAAGTACAGAACATATATCACAATACACTACACCATAAAAACATTTAAAATCCGAATACTCAGTGCATATGGGCGACTTAAAAAAAGACTTGGTATTACAAATTCAAATTTTATCAAAACACATAAGAACCCAGGCTACCATTAATACATATGTTGCCAGAGAATGTGTCCATAGGTGCGGTATGCGTGCTCCGCCTCTGCGATCACGGTTATTGGCCACAATTGAAAAATGCCAAATAGCGGTAGAGACAGCCTGGCACCCACGGTGTGCCACCGCCAATGCCAATGCCATTGCAGCCAATGGGAATCGAGATCGCGGTAGTGCAATACAATTTTGAAACCCGTGGTAGGCGTGCTCCACTACCGCAGGCCCGGTTATTGGATACAATTGAAAAATGCTAACCAGGCAGACCAATTGCAGCAGCAGAGTACCACTGAAACAACCCCAGGGGCCTATAAATGTCTGTGAGAGAGCCACACATTTCACTTGCATTCAGACACTGCTGTCTGCCATACTTCTCCAACAACTGCTGCTGTTCCTGTCTCCTGGACCCAGTGATGGCGAGAACTGAGAACATCAGGTCCCATCCCTTCACCACAGAGGAGCTGGAGGTCCTGGTGGACGAGGTCCTTGCACAGTATGGGAGGCTATATGGTGCACCAGATGTACTGGTAAGTGTCTGAGTAAAAGTTTGAGAGTGCTCAGAATGCTCACATGATGTTGCTCTGCAGTAGTATGTGCCCGGTCATTGGGTACAATTGAAAGATGCAGGATTGCGGTAGTGACCGCCTGGACCCCGCGGTGTGACACCACCTATGCCAATGCCATTGCAGCCAATGGGAAACGCGATCGCGGTAATGCAATACAATTTTGAAACCCAGGGTAGGCGTGCTCCGCTACTGCGGGCCCGTTCATTGGGTACAATTGAAAGATGCAGGATTGCGGTAGTGACCGCCTGGCCCCCGCGGTGTGACACCGCCTATGCCAATGCCATTGCAGCGAATAGGAACCACGATCGCGGTGGTGCAATACAATTTTGAAACTCGTGGTAGGCGTGCTCCGCTACCACGGTCCCGGTTATTGGATACAATTGAAAAATGCTAACCAGGCAGACCAATTGCAGCAGCAGAGTACCACTGAAACAACCCCAGGGGCCTATAAATGTCTGTGAGAGAGCCACACATTTCACTTGCATTCAGACACTGCTGCCTGCCATACTTCTCCAACAACTGCTGCAGTTCCTGTCTCCTGGACGCAGTGATGGCGAGAACTGAGAACATCAGGTCCCCTCCCTTCACCACAGAGGAGCTGGAGGTCCTGGTGGACGAGGTCCTTGCACAGTATGGGAGGCTATATGGTGCACCAGATGTACTGGCAAGTGTCTGAGTAAAAGTTTGAGAGTGCTCAGAATGCTCACATGATGTTGCTCTGCAGTAGTATGTGCCTGTGAGTGCAAGTCAACGTGCATGCATCCATATTTTGCCTATAGCATGCTCCATACATGGCCTATTAAGAATTGCACTTGAGTATGTGGGAGGATGGCAACATGGACACTTCTACAGCTCTGCTTAAGCAAAAATAAACACGTTGGTCTGAGACTGGGTAATGTAAATGTGTGATACACTGCCTAGCATGCTGACTTCATGTCAATGGGGTGTGCAGCCTTATTTCCACAGATCCATCACTGCATTGAAGGATGGGAGTGACATGCAGTGGTTTTGAAGCCATACAGTTACACTGCTGGTTTGACACACTCGAAGTCTGTACAAACATTGCCTGTGCTATGTGATGTCATAGTCCATTAAGTCTTCACATGCTCATTTGTGACATTACAAATGTATTTTGTCCAGAGGGTACTGAATGATGTGTGTACAGTTTTCAAATTGCCCCTACTTGATGAGTGCATTATGCACAAGAGTACAGTGCCTGAGTGTAACACTCTTGGTGGTAATTCACCTATGACACATCAGATAAATGTGAGTTGGAGATGTCATTCTTCTATTGATTCCATGATGTGTTCAGTCTCGCATGTGTAGGCACTGTTTATCCTCTCATATTGTACATGCATGTGATTTCTCTGATGGCCCACGTTTAACCTCAGTGTGAGTCCCTCTGGCCTGCACAGAAACTGCCCAATGTTACAAGGACCCATCACTAAATGGACTGAGTGAAACATATGTGTTGTCCACCACCCTATTTCTCAATGAGCTATCTTAGGCCTGAGGATTGCACAAGACAGGACTACACCTTGTGAGAAGAGTGTGAGAATTTAAGATCATGGCCCTAAATGTGACCACCATGACACATGTAACCATTCACTGGCCAAGGACATTGAGGGGTGTGTAGTGTTGGACACAGTGAGTCTGCCACAACACATCATTTCCACTGTATTGTATGTCATGCTCACTTACATACTGCATCACAGATGAGGGCCATTTTCACACTGGTTGCTGTGCTGGCACTCTCCATGTGTATGAGATGTCCATGTACTGTGTCCATCATCATACATGTATAAATTTCTATGAGATTATTCGATCCAAGTGTACTACGTGTCATGCTGTATGGCCTCCGCTCAACATTTATGTATTAGTGTGCTATGTATTTTCATGTTCCTGTACTGACACACGTTGGTACACAACACAGTGTCACTGAAACTTCCTCTTCTTGTCTCCCATGCCTGCAGCTTAAGGTCCACCAGTGTAAGGCAATATGGAGGGCCATTGCACGCAAGGTGCGGGCTCTGGGTGTCTCCAACCGACGGCATACACACTGTCACAAGAGGTGGGATGACATCTGCCGGCTGAGCAAAAACGTGGCAGAGATGACGCTGGGGGTGCTCCCTCGGAGTGGCAGGTTGGCGCGCAGGAGCATGACACCACTTATGGCCCGCATCTTGGCAGTGACACAGCCAGAGCTGGATGGATGCTTGAGGGCCCATCAGCAGCAAGTTGGGGGTGAGTATTGTGCGAAGTGTGACTTTGGGTGTGAGTGACTGTATGAATCCCAACCGTGAGCCAGTGCGAATCTCTGTGATGTCTCTAGTGTGATGCAATGGCTTATAAGTGGCCTCAGTGTTGAGTGCAGCTGTTCTGCATTTGCACAACATGTGGTTTCTCATGTGTTTAAAACCATGACCCTTGTCATTGACAGATGAGATGTGGCCTTGTGACATATGCTGCAGTATGAGTGTCATAGACATCACCTGGCAGTGAACAGCAGTGAGCATCATGTTAGTGTGCATTCATAGATGTGTGCTGTGCACAACAGATACATTGTGACATCTACACAGCTGACACCAATGAACACCTGTAGTTGTGCCCCGAAGCACAACATGGTGGATATCAGGAGCTTGTAGCCATTGCAAAAGGACATTTTGGAGTTTGTATCTGTGGTGTTCCCTTAGAGAGACTCCATATGTGACAGAGACAACATGGTTTGCTGTATAGCTATCTCACCTACAGGCACTTAGGTATGCTTACAGACAGTAGTATGTGTGGTTACAGGGAGGCACAGGGCCAGCTATTTGGCTGTGTCAACGCCACATGGAGCATTACTATCAACTATGCATGTTTCCATGCATCATCTGATGATTGCATAAATGTTGCACATGCTGAATGTACATGGAGGAGTTCAACATGGGAGTATCATTTTAAAGTTTTGTGCTTTGCTTGCATATGATGTTTGTGAGTATGGCACTATACTGAACCTATGTCTCTGTCTCTTGCAGCATCTACTGAGGGCAGGGAAGGACGGGGGACCGACACCAGTGTGGAAGCTACTGGCACGACTGCTACACATGAGTTCACTGACCCTGAGGGGACCAGCACCTTGGAGGGGGACCGGAGTGCCCTGGATGATTCACGCCCGGAAACACCAACCTTCACATCTTCAGACTCCAGCGGTGACTCCTCGATGTTGGCGGGCACAGGAAGTTCCAGATCTGCCTCTTCTTCCACCACACCTCGTCCAGTGCCCACCCTCCCGGATGCTCCCACAAGTGCTGTCCGTGCACGCAGCCCTAGGAAGGGTAGAGTCTCCTTCCCCCCAGGCACCGCTGCCCCTGCCCCTGTCTCACCTGTTGCTCTCAGTGTGGAGGCGGTAGACATTTTGCAGCAGCTATGTGTGGGTCAGACTGCTCTCCTGAATGCCTTCCAGGATCATGACAAGAAGTTGGCACAGGTAGTTGCATTCATGGAGGACATTCATTCGGATGTGGGTGGCCTACACCAAACTGTCCAGTCTTTGTCCTCCACAGTGACGGCGGCCATTCAGCAGTCACAAGCTCCCAGTCCAGCTCCTGTCCCTTCAGCAACCACCCTGCCAGTGGCACCACCTGACGAGAGTGCCCACACGCCAGAGCCCTCAGACACCAAGTCCTCCACACACAGCACACAACAGCAGCACTCAAAGCGTACCAGACCACAGACACCATCACCACAACACAAAACGGGCACACATGAGCGCAAAACCAAAAGCCCATCACTTGACACTCAGGGGCATCAGGCCAAAAAGCAGGCATCAACATCACATTCATCAAAATCACCACCATCCAAGGGCATTCCCATCCCCACACCTGCTCCCAAAGACCCACAAACACTTGCCCTGTCTGCTGTGAACCTGGTGCCTGTAACGACTAAGCCCAAACACATTTCAAAGGCAGATTCACCCATAACGTCAACTCCCACCCACACCCCTGTGAAGCAGGGACAAGAGAGCAAAGTGGGGGGTTTACCTCGACAACAGGGGATGAAGGGGAAGAGGCAAGGCCACCCCAAGCATACCACCAGGTCCAGCAAATCCCCACGGGGAGAGCCACCTGCACCTGATACACCTTTGGTGGAGAGTGAGGCTGTTGTGCCCACCTCACTTCCCACTCTGGCCAAGACACTTGTGGGTTATCGGATCCCCAAACAGTTGAGACCCAGCCCTCAACATTCACCCTCAACCACTGTGCCTCCATGCAGCATGTCTCCACCTCCCCGTGACACCACTCCACCCGGTCCAAGCAGCCCTCAGGCTCCCACAGCCACGGATGCCTCTACCTCAGCCGGTTCTCTCTCTCCCAGGTCCAGTCCTCAAACTGGCCCCGACAATCAGCCCCCTCCCAGTTCAACTTAAAGCCAAATTTTAAGCCAAGTCCTCCTCCCCACACCATTTCTCACACAGCGGTGCCTGGACTGCCCATATGTAGCCCCTGAGCTGCGGTGATTCCCATGGCAGTGGACGGTGTTACCCATTTGATGTGCAAGTTCTCATGCACACATGTGCGGACTAGAAATATGGACTGGCCAATGGCCTTGCTGTTGTGTACTTTTGATGCCCATTTCCTGTGCAGTTTCTCATGCACACATGTGCGGACTAGAAATATGGACTGGCCAATGGCCTTGCTGTTTGGTACTTTTGATGCCCATTTCCTGTGCAGTTTCTCATGCACACATGTGCGGACTAGAAATATGGACTGGCCAATGGCCTTGCTGTTTGGTACTTTTGATGCCCATTTCCTGTGCAGTTTCTCATGCACACATGTGCGGACTAGAAATATGGACTGGCCAATGGCCTTGCTGTTTGGTACTTTTGATGCCCATTTCCTGTGCAGTTTCTCATGCACACATGTGCGGACTAGAAATATGGACTGGCCAATGGCCTTGCTGTTTGGTACTTTTGATGCCCATTTCCTGTGCAGTTTCTCATGCACACATGTGCGGACTAGAAATATGGACTGGCCAATGGCCTTGATGTTTTGTACTTTTGATGCCCATTTCCTGTGCAGTTTGTCATGCACACATGTGCATACTAGAAATTTGTACTGGCCAATGGCCTTGATGTTTTGCACTTTTGATGCCTATCCAGATATTATGTAATAAAGACTGTTACTCATGTTGTCTGCTTTGTCGCTGCCCTTGCTAAATAAAAGTTTAATGTATGGGTATATGTTCATGTGACACATGCTGTGTATGGCACTTTCATAAAGTGTGATTGGCCTGTCATTGTCAGTAGTGTTGAGGTGTATGTGCCCCTGCCCCCTACACACATGTATGATCCAGGTAATGAGTGCTAATGTTTGTTTACATTATCAGACATGTGCTTCAGATTGTGGGCACATGTAGGAGTTGTAGGTTGAGCACTGTGCAGTGTGTCGGTGTGTCCTTGCACTCCTGGGGGGACACCTATTTGTTGTCGCTGTCAGTTGTGAGTATGCAGAGTGTGTCACTGCAAAGTCTGTGTTGTGTTTTGTTGATCAGCCATGGGTCTTGTTTAAGTTTGTGCTCTCTGTGCTGACCTGCTCAGCCACACTGACATTATATGTGAGTTTTCTCATACAGTGCTGTCACTTGACACTTTTTTCGGACAAGTATAGTATGTGGTATGAAGAGTCATACCATCCCCTATAGGTGCTTCTGTTGCCTACACATTGTGAGTTACTCCTCTATGTGTTTTTGCACTGTACACTCCTCACCAGTCCAATACTGATGTACACACCACTACAGTCTCATGTTTTCCACCCCATGCCTTGCCAGTGTGTGACCCTCCCCACCACTTCATAGTGTGACACTATACTGTGGGAGGATGATCTGTGTACAGGACCAATGTGCCACTCAGGACTGTTTCACAATTAGTTATGTGGTATTTTCTTCTACTTGATTGCAGTCATGGTTGCTCATGTGCAGTGCATATGTTTGAGCAGCACAGTCCTCTAGTCATGTTGTATGCATCTGGGTTTTCCTGAGTTGTGCAGCTGTGGGTGATGGCTAAGCTGTATGTCTGTTTGCTGAGGTACTGCTACCCTACCTGAGTGTTTTGTGATCTGTGTGCTGTGATGATTTGTGGTGTGGAAGTTCATGGTGGAGCACTCAGATATGTGTGATACTGGTTTTGTTAGTGTTCACACACTGCTTACTGTGCATCACTGCTGTTAGTGTATGTTGCCTTGTACTTGCCTGGTGTGCATCCCCCTGATGTCCAGCTGAGTTGGCTATGTGATGAATTAGTATGTGCATATGTTGTGTTTTTGTTGTTGATGGATGCAGTGTTTGGCCTGTGTTGGCTCTTTCTACTGACAGGTACATGTGTGTGTGATGTTCTATTTGCATGACATTGTGTGAGAGTAGTTTGTGCATTGTAATACATTCTGATGTGTGTTGAATTTGTAGTGTGCATTTCTTGTGTGAATGTCACATGCAGCAATGTGGATTCTTGTTCATGAGCTTCTTTTGAGTGCACATTTGTGCTATGTCCTCCTATATTTTAGCTGTCACTTGTCAGGAGTGGGCATGTGCATGCTTGTGCTACACATTGACACCATGCTCATTTGATAACTGGTGTGGTGTCTATGCCTGTGTTAGCTGATTTGTCCTATTGATCACAGTTAGTGTTCATGATTGGCATTTGATAATGCAATTTTTGACTGGGTTGGGGTATGGTGTCTGTGCATTTGTCCAGAGTGAAAATGTTGTGTATTCCTGTTCTGTCTAGGGTCACATTGCCTATCCACTGTTTGCCTGCACATGGCTGAGCTTGTTGGACTTATTTGGATGTTGTTTGTGAGATTTGTGTTTGGCTATTGGTTTTTGATCAGCATTGGTTCAGACATCCCCGAGTGGGATTCTGACATTTGTAGATACACACCAGGGTGTGTCATTGGTTGTCAGGAAACTCACAGGACCTTATTTGCACCTTTATGTGTGTTTCTCACAGGTGTTGAGTGTTGCAGTTGTGAGATGGGTAGATGAGGGGTATGTGTGAAGGTCCTACTTGGGTTTGACAATCAGGGAGTGTGACAATGAGCCATGTGTGTTGTGCTGGTGGCATACACATGTCAAGGTAGTTGACACATATGTGGGGCTTGTCACTGTATGGCTTTTGACACTTCCTATCATTCCTGTGCCTATGCATAGCTTGCATTGCTGTATCCCAGAGATATTGCACAGATGTCACTTTATTTAAATTTCAATCACTGTGCCACACATGTCTGATTTGATGGCCTAAGGGTAGTTTTATATGTTCCTCCTCTTGTATGTCATGTACAAATGCTATGTGACTTGCTCCATGGTTTTCAATCACTGTGCACTCCACTTTGGCTAGTCCATTTATTATCATACATTGCTGCTGACCTACGGTATGTGCATGTGGCAGAGTTTCAGTGTGGGATCTGTCTGAGGAACTTGACTTGCAGTGTGTACAGTGCAGTGGTTGTTCATATGCAGAGTGACTCTTAATTTCTTAATTTACTCAGTTTGATTCACATGAGTGGAAGGCAGGTGTGAGGAGGAGGGTTGTCCAGCCCCTGACCTTCTGTGCAGGGTGTTCATCTTCACCCCCACCTTCCCAGTCAATCTACCTTGCCCTTTGAAGTGTGAGGTGCGAGGTCGAGCCACACCTGGCTGCTAAATAGTGCATGGGGGGGCACCAGAGGGGCACACAGCATGGGCAGAAATGGATGTGGGAAGTGTGCTGTGGGCTGTGACCAACTGATGCGGGCCACCATGTGGGTAGGGTGAAGGTGGGGCCCTGGGCAGCTACCCACACTGCCCATGCCTGACGCCGGCCCTGCCTACTACATTGTGCGCAGGTTTTCCCGCGTCTTCACCGCTGCGGTGACATGACCGGGACATTGCAGTGATTTCTATGGTGATGGGTGACCCCGATGGGGAGGTGTCAATTTCTATCAAGCAGGACATGTGTGAGTACACTGGGGGATATGTTCCTGTCTCCACCAGAGTGTCTGATGTAGACAGGAACCGTATTTCAGCACAAGTGTTGTGTGGTGTGGTTGTATGCGGAGATGTGTTATTTACTCACCTGTGGTGTTGACTGCGGCGACGTCTTATATGCTGGTAGTGGATCAGGAACAGCAGCGGAAGGGCTTGAAGAGCTGGATCCATAGCGGTCAGGAACGCGTGGAGGTGCTAGGGATTCGAATTTCGCTCTCCGCAGTAGTGCTTCCGCCGTCTCCGAGTGGCTGGTTTCTCCGCTGCGTTCTGATGGGATCTTTGAGGCATCGTGATTTGTCCGGCGGTCGTAACGTCATTCCGCACGGCGGTCTTTCTCTATTGGCTCCCTCCGCCTCCATTGCAAAAGGAAATTTCTGGCGGGTCCTGAAATTCCGCAGCGGACGGGAAATGGGCTATCTTTGCCCATTGTAATATGGCGGACGCGAGGACCACCGCAGGAGTGCGGAAAAGGACATTTTCCGCCATCCCCAGCACCGCGGATATGCCAAACACCGCCATCCTAATGAGCCCCTAAGTGGTAGGCACCATGTGGTGCCTGCCACGTAGTACAGTGAAATGCACAACCTGCATTTATAACATCGCGGCGGGTGCTGCAGTCATCAGCACCCGCCGCATTGTTAAATTGCAAGATGCGACCGCCATGGTGGCGGTCGCATGCTAATTTGGAGTGCGGGACCGCCGCATGCATGTTGGGCGGTCCCGATCCCCACCACGATGGTGGGCGGACTCTAGTCCGCCCACCATCGTAATGACCCCTTAAACTACGAAAACAACACCTAACTACACCAAAAACAACCAATTAACGTCCTAAAAAATCTAACTACACTACTACTACCTTACCCCTACCGTAAAACTACCTTAAAAGTAAAATAAATTAAACTTACCTTAACCAACGAAACACAGCTCCCAACTGCGAGGTTCCATCTTGCAAAATGACCTAAAAACAAAACAGATAGACAGAAAAGTGAGAAAAAGGAAGAAAAATAATGGCTGCATAATAAAAATGAAAAATAACACTGACTCCCCAAAGACAAGAATGGAGAAATAATAAAAAAATCCCAAAAACTAAATGTATATTTTTATTTATTGTAATTTTTTTTTACAAATGTTCACAAAATTGTAAAATATACATTAAATATTATATTATAAAAAAACAAAAAATATCATATTTAATATATATTAAAATGTATGTTTGTTTCATGTACTCACCTTCAAAATATAAAATTACAATAAGACTATTGTAAATGTGCAACCAATATAACAATGTTTTATGGAAAAATATATGATACAAAAATGTATTTGTAAAACAAATTATAAATTATTTAATATGTTAAATATTATTGTCTTAATAATATTTAATATACTAAATAATAAAAAAGTACAAAATATAAGTTTGTAAAATACATATATAATTTTACAACAAAAATAAAATTATATAAAATGTATTTAAAAAATGTAAAAAGAAATGTACTAAAATGTTTACTTTTTCTCATAAAAAATGAGAAATAATAAAAATCAAAGTGTTTATAATTAAAGAACTAACAATATATTTACTCTACTATTACATGACTATACTTCAGAAAATTTAACATTTTTCAAAACTGTTAAAAAAATATGCATCTAAAAATATATTTTTAATTTTGCAAATGTACATGAAAAATATATGTTAATAATGTATTATACTGTATAATAAATTCTGAATAATATTAACATTTCTGAATCATATTTTTAATATTGTCAAAAATTGTATAAGAAAACAAAATAAAAACAATTTAGGGGCTGATTCTGATCTAGTAAGGAAGGCCTCCAAACGGGATTCTTTAAGAGCAAATCCGAATAGGAGCCCATCTTTCCATCCAAATCGCCCCCCGTTACAAACAATCAGGTACGATGCGAAGATCGCTTCCGCGCCGACCCAATCGTTTACGAACCCGAATCTATCCGTCCGACTCGTACGGTGTCAAATCGTGCCGCGCAATGGAGCCGGATTCCGAACGGGCGAGTACGATGCACGATTCGGACAGCTGTATCGACTCGGTCTCAGCGAGTGTAAGCAGCTGTCAGAATCGGACTTCAGGGGGCCAGAGCAGGCCCCCCTTCACCCAGAGCACTCCGAACCGGTCAGGGGGTTCGCATGTGTCCCCCAGATTCAAGCATGCACAGTGTGGCGGGCAAAATGGGGTGCCTACCACGGTGTGTACGCTTTTCCCCACCCACCCCTTTTTTGCTATGGGAGCCTGTTGTAGTATCCTGTATTATGTCTAACACTGGCATGTGTTGTAAGCCAGTGTTAGCTCTAGTAGAATGTTAGTGCAGTGTTCCTTTGTGCTTAGTGTTATAGAATGCGAGGGGGTTACCAAGCGACAGATAACGGGATTGACTGAACCTGAAGGTCGCTGTGCACTGCAGGCTGAAGTGTATGTCCTCCTGCTTAATAAACATCTGCTACTTCAATTGTAATCAAGCCTTTCAACCTTATTTCATTGGCGATGTTCTGGGAAAGAGCGGACTCACGCATGAGAAGACTTCACTTCAACTCAAGTTTCATACTTTATCCGGTTATATGCTTTCTATTTCCTGTTGAGCTATAACGGAAAAACGCCGGTGAGCGTTTTGCCTGTTTGATCTCAGCGATCACATCACACCCGGTGAGTGCTTTTGACATTCTAATTTAAAACTTTACTACTTGGTAAGTCATCTTACCGTTACCGCAAGCGCGCACTCAAAGCTCGAGACCTTCACTTTTCAACCACAGTCCCCGAGCCTCTCTGTGGCGCTAGAACTGCCAATCTCAGTGGAGTGGAGCATCATTTGATTGTGCGGAGCGTCTTTGGATTTCTCCCTCGTTCCCCAGCCTTTGACGTCTATGACAGAATCTAGAAGTGAGAACGACCTTCTCAAAGTATCTATTTCCCATAGAAATCGGCCTCTTTGTTTCCGTCAGTGAACGTCAACAAACAAGTTCATTCCCGATAGAAAATTAACTCAATGTTTACGTCTTGATGCATTGCGGCCATTTTCAACGATTGACGCTGCTCGGTGACGGGCATACCTTTGTTTATGGTTACCTTGGTGATTTTACTCGATCTTTTGAGTGTCACGTTTCATTACACTTGAAAGTTAGCGCTACTGTTTCCATTATTTTCCTACACATTTCCTTTGATGAGCATGACTTTGAGTTTATTTCTTACTCTTCAACATTGCATCACAGAGTCTCTGCACAGATTCGCACATCTCCGCCGATGTGCACGGCTCTGCTGAGGTTCAATATTTCATCAGAGACATTCTTCTTTGGTTTCTCTGCAGCGATTTTACAAATTATTTTTTTTCCTGTGCATATTCGCTGATGTGCACGGCTCTGCTGAGTGTCAGCATTTCCTCAGAGACATTGAAGTTATTGGTTTCTTTAAATCAATTCTGCAAGTTTTAACAGGGCATGTACATGTTTAAACGCTGAGTTTCATATTTGTTTTTCAGCGCATCTTCGCCGATGCGCACAGCTCTGAGAAAATTTCACTTCTTTAGGATTCCATTTATTATTTGTACCGCTCTGTGATAAACATTTTCAAAAAAAAAAAAAGGGAACTTAAAATTTCTCTTTTTTTCTCATTTAACTCTGCATCGCACCATCATGCAGAATGTGCCTGCTCCACCTTTCTTTCTCATGAACCCTGGTGAACCACAAATTCCTTGGAAAAAATGAAAGAATGTTTTTAAAACTATGCCAGAGTTTTTTTTTTTTTTTTATTTGTCCTCATTTGTGCAACAATCTACTAGAAAGCAAGTAAGAGGGTCTTCGTGCTTCCCTCTGGTCCACGACTTGGCGAAGCATGAATTCCCAAACTTTCTGACCCTTGAAGTCCAGATGAAGGGAAAGACTTAGGGGGACTCTGGGGGCTCCAACCCCAGGCCCTGGACCCAGGAATTGCTACAAGGTTGCATAATCATTGGACATTTTGGATCTGACCATACACCCTTATATATCCTAAAACACCTGTGAAAATTAACTACATTAAGAAATTCTGATCCCAAATGTCCCAGAAGTCAAGCCTCTTTAAACCTTCCCTGTTTTTATCCAACCTTCGAACCCTATGTATCGAGTCCAACCATTCCCTCTTAGATGGGGGGTGCGAAGTTATCCACTTAATGCAGATCTCACGCCTAGCTAAAAGTATCAACATGAACAACAAGTTTTTCTGTTTACTTTCCAAGCTAACCCCTGCTTCCTCCTCCTCATTCAATACCCCAAAAATACATAAAGACATGCTCATCTCCAGGGTTACGCCCAAAGTTGTTGTAAGGACCAAACTTCCATCGTGCCAAAATACCAGGAGACTTGGGCAGCGGAAGAACATATGATCGTCTGCTTCTTCCTCCCCACACCTAGGGCAACTCTTGACCGCCTGCCTGTTCATCTTTGTCAACTTTTTCAGCGACCAATAGGCCCTATGTGTCGTAAACAGATGATTTTTCCTGAGAGAGGCAGCACTAACAACATACCACAACATAGACATCGATACTTGCCAGAGATTCTGTATGTCTCCCAACGGTAGGTCTTTCCTCCAGATCTCTGTGGGGAGAACAAACTCTCCCTCTCCAGCCTGTGTGAACAGCCAGTACCACTCCGACACCTCCTTCTTTTGCCCCGGGTTCTTTAGAAATTTCCTCTCAAGCTCCCCATTTCCTGCCTCGTCCTTCAGCAGCGATTTCGACCAACTAACCAGTTGATAGTACTTAAATCTGGAAATGTTCCCCTTCGACAAAGATGATAATTGTCCCCAATCCACTACCGTCTGCCCATCAAGTAGCTGGTTCCATTTTGTTACCCCAGCTTCTACTAACGAGATTGAGAGCTTGTCCTTTAGGCACTCAGGGGTTCCTGGCGAGGCCCAAATTGGAGCATAACTGCTATAGTATGGGATCCGTGCTGCCCTTCTGATTTGAAACCATAGCTTACAAGCTGCTTGGAGGATCTTTAGTTTTACTTTTTTGAAATATTTCGGGTGCCCGAATTTGAACAGAAACCCATCCCCCTCTGACATAGTCATGGCTTGTAGGTACGCAGGATATTTCCAATGATCTTGCATTAAGATTCTCATTGTTTTAAATTGGAAGGCCTTACAGTACTGAAACATGTCTGGGCTTGTGATTCCCCCCTGGAGTTTCCCCCTGAGGAGCTTCTTCCATGCAATTCTTGGGGCCTTAGAGGCCCAGATAAAACTGGTCAACACTCCCTGTAGTTTGTCAAACCAGACCTTCTTGAACTCTAGAGGTATTGACGCAAAAAGAAAGGTGAATTTGGGTAATATTGGCATCTTCAGAATATTTGACCTGCCTAAAAAGGAGAGCGGAAGGCCTGCCCAAGACCTTAGTAACTTCTTGGTCTCGTTTGCTACCTTCTCAAAATTCAGACGTGCCACCTCCTCTAGGTTTTTGTCACACCATAATACCTAGATATTTCATTGAGTTTCTAACCAGGGGGTTATTACTCTGAGAGTTCCATTCCATCACCTCTGATTTCTGCCAGTTTATCTGGTAACCCGAGACCTCTCCAAATTTACCCATAATGTCTGAAATTGTTGGTAGGGAAAGCGCCAAATTAGTTGTAAATACCATCAGGCCATCGGCGTATATAGCTACCCTCTTCTCCCAACCCTGAAACACAAATGGGAAGATTTTTTGGCTAGCTCTAAGTTTATTAGCAAGAGGCTCAATATAGATATTGAAAAGGAGGGGGGAAAGGGGACACCCCTGCCTTGTTCCTCTTGATATATTTATCTTTTGAGTGAGGTTCCCGTTCACCAGTATCCTGGCAGAAGGGTTCTTATAGATTGTTTCCAGGACCCTACAAAAGGTTGTCCCCAGTCCACACCTCTCTGTGGCCCTATGCAGAAAGGACCAACTCACCCTGTCGAAGGCCTTTGCTGCATCGAAGGTTATGATTGCCAGTGGGAGCTCATTTTGCGTTGCGATGTCGATGGCCCCAAATAACTCATGAGTTAGTTCATGTATCTGCCTGCCCCTGATAAACCCCTTCTGATCATGATGTATTAAGCCCCCTACGACTTCCCCTAATCTCACTGCCAAAATCTGAGTAAAGATTTTATAGTCCGTATTCAGTAATGAGATAGGTCTATATGATTCGCAGAGTTCAGGGTCTTTCCCTGCTTTATGTAAAAGACAAATAGTAGCTTCCTCCCAGGATGTTGGTATTTCCTCGCCCCCAAGAGAAATCAGGTTGAACAGGCCTGTCAAAAAATGAGCAATCTCCTCTTTGAGGGACAAATAGATCTCGTTTGGGAGTGCGTCTGGGCCAGCAGCCTTTCCCCTTTTCAACTTTCCTATTGACCTTATTACCTCTTCAGTTGTTATTTCTGCGTTTAACCACTCCCTCTGCTCCTCTGACAACACCGGTGTTTGCAACTCTTCAAAGTACCTTTCTACTTGTTCCTTTGACAAACCCTCCTCCTCTGTGTAAAGTGACTGAAAAAACTCCATGAAGGCTCCCTCTATCTCTCCTTCCTCACACTTAGGAACCCCCTGTCCTTCCACCCTAATGGCAGGAATTTTATTCTGGCTCTGCTCTGTTTTTAATTTCCAAGCCAAAAGCTTGCCGCAGCCCTCCCCATATTCATAGTGCGCAAGCTTGCTTGCCTCCCACCTCCTTCTGACTATCCCCTCCAACAGACAGGATAGCTCTTCCTTTTTCACCTTCATTTCCTCCTCAAGCAGGCCTACGCCCTGAACTCCTTGCCCCTAACTCTGCTCCTTAATCAACCCTTCCAGTTGTACCAACCTAGCCTCCAGGGACCCTATTTTACTCTTGGTGGTCTTATGCTTGAAAGCAGCCATACCAATCAGTCTACTCCTTAACGATAATGGAGGAGAACATGGCGGCCGGCTAGGAGGTCCGGTCGGGAGCTCTCTGCCTGCTCTGAAGATCCAGCGGGATATGCGCACGTTATGACTGCTTCACAGCGGGACTTGTGAAGGTGATCCGGCTGACATTACGGGGAGGTAACTTTAAAAGTAAAGAAGATTCTCTTGGCGGAAAACTCATCGCGGCTCACCACGGCGTTCTTGCAGGCATCTTCGCAAGTGAAAGACCCGGATATCGGAACGGATGCTCGGCTCTGCGGAGGTTGTGCTCCCGGAAGGCTCTCTACTCTGGCGGAGGCAGCTGCGAGCACAAGGCGGTCTCGGAGAGCTTTGCTTCCGAGGGGAGATTAGTCGCTCCGGAGTAACATCGCAGCAGAGCCAACACAAGAGCCTGGCTAGGGAGGAGGAAACCTACACAAGGAAGCTGCAGTTTATTTTACCACAGGGGAAAGCAGGTCTGGCGCGCATGACACCGGTAAGTGCTCGAGGGGGTAAAAGAGATTCACAGACTGTACTTGCTGTACCTGCAGATAAAGGAAAGGAAGGAGGGGGTCAGAGGAGCCAGGAAAGAGAAAGGGTGGAGGCTGTTCTGCCCTCTCAACATAAGGAGGGAGGCTTTAAGCAGGGTATAAGTTATTGTTTAAGAACAAGGAAACTAGGCATTCTCCCCCCATTACTTCCCCGAATAAAAGCGCGACCCCTCAACCGGTGCACACTACGGAGAAGAAAAGGAGAGGGCATGCTAATCACCCAGCCCCACCGTTATCAGCCCCTTCTAGGGAAAAGGGTAAGGTTTCTAAGCCTAAAGTTACACCATCTCTGCGCTCCTTTTTTAAGGTACAAGCTAAGTTACCTTCTCCCCTCCTGGAGTCGGATGCTGGGACATCATCACCGCTGGGAACGGCGCCTGTCTCAGTGCCTGCCTCAGAGGTGAGCTACAGAGGGTTAGGTGGAGGCGAGTATTGTGCTCAGTAATAGGTTTCAGATCTTGGCGATAAGTGACCAGAAAATGTCGCAGGAGATGACTCAGGTAGAGTCTTTGACTCCGGAGTCACATAACCAGGTTATCACACAAGCTAAGGTCGGGACAAAATTCTCGACCCTAGAACAAAACAACTCCAGTATGTCAACCAGTGCGCGTTCTGGTCAACAGACACCCAAAGAAGTTGAATCAAACCCTGGGATGGAAAAACTGATGGAGACCATGCTTCTGGAGATAAGAGAGAGATTTGCCATCTCAGAGAGAAATCAGGGCAAAATTCAGGACACTTGTGAGGTATTGGAGGAGAAAATGACTGCCTTGATGAATCGAGTGGCCGCAGTGGAGGTCTCATTGTCAGATCTTGGCAAAGAGGTTGGGGAGAAGCGTGAAGAGATAAAAGCATTAAAATCAAGGGAGAATGATCTCAGGGACAAGATGGAGTCGTTGGAAAATAATGCCCGCAGGAATAACTTGAGATTATTAAATATTCCAGAGGGGAATGAAGGCGATAACGTTAAAAGCTTCCTTGTGAATTTGCTCTGTGATAATGTATTCCAGGGTTGGACCCATTGGTGTTGGAGAATGATATACAAAGAGCCCACAGCGACCCCTTTAGGAACACTGGGGAAAGGAAGAATCCACGAAAGATTCTTATTAACTTTCAGTCCTATTCCCTGAAGGAGAGGATCCTAGTTGAGGCGTTAAAAACAGGCAGCTATAAAAAAGATGACTGGTCGTTTAGGATCCGCTCCGATATTTCCAGGGCTACCCAGGATCGCCAGTGGGAGCTAGGGAAATGTATTCAGGACCTGAAAACATTAGGGGCAACAGCGCAAATACGTTTCCCTGCATCCCTAAGAGAAATGTGGCAGAATAAAATGCACAACTTTAGAAACCCCGCAGAAGTCGAGCTTTTCATAAACCAGATTAAGACACAACAGAAGTTGTAAGCCGGAGTCAGGTCCAGAGCAGGCAGAGTCTCGAACCCTGTAGATGGAGGGAGAGCGCAAGATCCTGAAACACACTAACTTTAGACTTTAAAGATGGTTAGAATATTATCTTGGAATGTTAATGGGTTGAGGGTAAGGAAGAGGAGGCAGAAGATATTAGAATACTTGTGATCTGTAGATAGCGAGATTATCATCTTGCAAGAAACACATCTGTTAAAAACGGAATGGGAAGAGGTGATAAAAAAGTTAAAATGAGTGGATGCGTCAATATGCACTAATCAAAACTGCGGAGTTAAGGGAGTAGCCATCATTTGTAAGAAAGCAGCGAAAGTGGTAATATTGGAAGCCTTTTCGGACCCCGGGGGGAGATGGGTGGCTGTTAAAGCTAAAATTCAGGGGAAGCCATGTGTCATCGCTGGTTATTATGGGCCGAATATGGATGACCCCTCACCATTACAATCCCTATAATCAATCAATCATTTGTATAGCGCGCTACTCACCCGGAGGGTCTCAAGGCGCTTGGGGGAGGGGGGTCCGCTACTGTTCGAACAGCCAGGTCTTGAGTTGCTTCCTGAAGGAGAGGTGGTCTTGGGTAAGGCGGAGGTGGATGGGTAGGGAGTTCCACGTCTTGGCAGCCAGGTAGGAGAAGGATCTTCCTCCCGTTGTGGCTCTTCGGATGCGGGGGACGGCGGCGAGGGCGTGGTTGGTCGATCGTAGCTGGCGGGTGGGAGTGTAGAAGGTCAGACGGTCGTTGAGGTATCTGGGGCCTTGGTTGTGGAGGGCTTTGTGTGCGTGGGTGAGGAGTCGGAACGTGATTCTCTTGCTGACGGGGAGCCAGTGCAGGTCTCTCAGGTGTCTGGCGATGTGGCTGTGTCGGGGGATGTCCAGGATGAGTCAAGCTGCAGCGTTCTGGATGCGTTGGAGTCTTTTTTGAAGTTTGGCTGTGGTTCCGGCGTAGAGGAGTTGCCGTAGTCCAGTCGGCTGGTGACGAGGGCCTGGGTGACCGTCTTCCTGGTTTCGGTGGGGATCCACCGGAAGATCTTGCGCAGCATGCGTAGGATGTTGAAGCAAGGCGAGGAGACGGCGTTGACTTGTCGGGTCATTGAGAGGGAGGAGTCCAGGATGAAGCCCAGGTTGCGTGCGTGGTCCGTTGGTTTGGGTGCGTTGCCCAGGGCAGGGGGCCACCAGGAGTCGTCCCAGGCGGAGGGTGATGATCCTAGGATGAGGACTTCCGTCTTATCTGAGTTCAGTTTCAGGCGGCTGTTCCTCATCCACTCGGCTACGTCCTTCATCCCTTCATGTAGGTTGGTTCTGGCGGTTGTGGGGTCGTTGGTGAGGGAGAGGATCAGCTGGGTGTCGTCGGCATAGGAGATGATGTTGAGGTTGTGTTGGCGTGCGATGGCTGTGAGGGGGCTCATGTAGACGTTGAAGAGGGTGGGGCTGAGTGATGATCCTTGTGGTACGCCGCAGATGACTTCGGTGGCCTCGGAACTGAACGGGGGAGGCGGACTCTCTGGGTTCTTCCGGCGAGGAAGGAGATGATCCACTCCAGTGCCTTCTCTTGGATTCCGACGTTGTTCAGGCGTTGCACTAGGGTGCGGTGGCAGACTGTGTCGAACGCTGCGGAGAGGTCCAGGAGGATGAGGGCCGCTGTTTCCCCGTTGTCGAGCAGGGCTCGGATGTCGTCGGTGGCTGCGATGAGGGCGGTCTCGGTGCTGTGGTTGGCCCGGAAGCCGGACTGCGAGTGGTCGAGGATCCATTCGTCTCGAGGAAGGCGGCCAGTTGTCTGTTGACGGTCTTCTCGATGACTTTGGCAGGAAAAGGAAGGAGCGAGATGGGGCGGTAGTTTTTGAGGTCGGTGGGGTCCGCTGACGGTTTCTTCAGTAGGGCGCTGAGTTCGGCGTGCTTCCAGCTCTCTGGGAAGGTGGCGGTGTCGAAGGAGGTGTTGATGATGTCCCGGAGGTGGGGTGCGATGACGGCGTCGGCCTTGTTGAAGACGTGGTGAGGGCAGGGGTCGGTAGGTGATCCGGAGTGGATGGAGTTCATCGTGCGGATAGTGTCTTCGGTGTTGATCGGGGTCCAGGCTCGGAGGGTGGAGGTGGGGGACGTTGGAACGGTTGTAGGGTACTTCGGCTGTGTGCTGAAACTGTTGTGTATGTCTGCGATCTTGCTGTGGAAGAACGAGGCGAGCGAGTTGCAGAGGTCTTGCGAGGGAGTGATGTCGTTGTTTCCGGCGCTGGGGTTCGAGAGCTCTTTGACGATGATGAAGAGTTCCTTGCTGTTGTGGGCGTTGTTGTCCAGTCGTTCCTTGAATGCGGTTTTCTTGGTGGTGTGGATCAGCTGGTGGTGTTTTCGGGTGGCGTGCTTGAGGGTGGTCATGTTGTCTGCAGTCGGGTCTCTGCGCCATGCTTTCTCGAGGGCCCGGCAGTTCTTCTTGGATTTCTTGAGTTCGTCAGTGAACCAGGATGCTTTCTTGTTGCCGTGTCTGACTGGGGGGTCTTCAATGGGGCGAGGTCGTCTGCGCAGTTGGTGATCCATCTTGTGAGGTTGCTGGCGGCTTGGTTGGGGTTCGTTGAGCTGGCGGGAGGGTTCTGGCTCAGGGATGTGGTGAGTTGGTCGGTGGTGATCTTGTTCCAGCTTCTGCGCGGAAACTGTTGCGTGTGGTGGTGCGTGGTGGTCCTGCTGAAGCTGAAGTGGACGCAGCTGTGGTCTGTCCAGTGGAGTCCGGTGGTGTGGCTGAAGGAGATGTCCTTACTGGAGGAGAAGACGGGGTCAAGCGTGTGGCCGGCGTGGTGTGTGGGGGTGGTCACCAGTTGCTTGAGTCCGAGGTTGGCGAGGTTGTCCAGCAGGGTGGTGGTGTTGCGATTGTTGTTGTTCTCTAGGTGGAAGTTGAGGTCCCCAAGGAGGATGTAGTCAGCCGAGGGGAGGGCGTGCGGGCTGATGAGGTCGGCGATGTCTTCGCTGAATTGTGTGCGTGGTCCTGGGGGTCTGTAGATGAGGGTGCCTCTGAGGGTGGTCTTGGGGTCGGTGTGTATCTGGAAGTGCAGGTGTTCGCCGGCTGTGAAGGTGTCGTCGGAGTTGGTCGTGATGCGGATGGTGTTCTTGTGGACGATGGCGATGCCTCCTCCGGTCTGGTTGGCGCGGTCCCTTCGGGTGATCTTGTATCCGTCCGGGATGGCGATGGCGATGTCGGGCGCTGAGGAGGCGTTCATCCATGTTTCCGTGAGGAAAGCGACGTCTGGTGATGTGGAGTCGAGCAGGTTCCAGAGTTCCACGGCGTGTCTGTGGATGGAGCGGGTGTTGAGCAGGATGCACTTCAGGTGGTTGCTGCTGGTGCTTGGCTTGGCGGGTGCGGTGCAGGTCCGGAGGCAGGAGAACTTGCAGGATTGGCAGGCGAAGGGTCCGTGGGTGCGACCTGGGGTGGCACGGTGGCAGCCGGGGATACGGCCGGTGTTGAGTGCGTTGAGGGTGGCGGTGTCGTAAGTCCGGTGGGTGGGTTGGCTGCTGCGGGGGCCAGGGGGTTTGGCGCTGGGCGCGGTCCAGGCACGGACGGGCGCAGACGGGCTTGCCTCAGGCGCGCCTTTTATGGGGAGGTGGGAGGGAGGAGCAGCTGGGAGGCGGGAGGCAGGGGCAGCGAATGGGCAGTAAGGGGGGCGGGGCCGCAGGGGACGCAGCGGCGGGAATGGCGAGAGGCAGCGGGGGCACAAAAGGAAAATGGGGAGAGAAAACAGACAAAAATACAGGCACAACGCAAATGGGGCAGCGAGGGGCACAGAAAGGAAAATGGGGAGAGAAAACAGACAAAAATACAGGCACAACGCAAATGGGGCAGCGAGGGGCACAGAAAGGAAAATGGGGAGAGAAAACAGACAAAAATACAGGCACAACGCAAATGGGGCAGCGAGGGGCACAGAAAGGAAAATGGGGAGAGAAAACAGACAAAAATACAGGCACAACGCAAATGGGGCAGCGAGGGGCACAGAAAGGAAAATGGGGAGAGAAAACAGACAAAAATACAGGCACAACGCAAATGGGGCAGCGAGGGGCACAGAAAGGAAAATGGGGAGACAAGCAAAGAAATACGGGCACCGAGGCCACAAGCGGAAGGGCGATCTTACCAGCAGCAGCAGCGGGCGGACAACACAGGCGGAGCTGTGTGGTGGGGAGCGACCTACCTGGCAAGGTCAAGGGTCGCTCTCCTCACCGCGCAGCGGCCGCCATTTATGGGGAGGTGGGAGGGAGGAGCAGCTGGGAGGCGGGAGGCAGGGGCAGCGAATGGGCAGTCAGGGGGCGGGGCCGCAGGGACGCAGCGGCGGGAATGGCGAGAGGCAGCGGGGGCACAAAAGGAAAATGGGGAGAGAAAACAGACAAAAATACAGGCACAACGCAAATGGGGCAGCGAGGGGCACAGAAAGGAAAATGGGGAGAGAAAACAGACAAAAATACAGGCACAACGCAAATGGGGCAGCGAGGGGCACCGAAAGGAAAATGGGGAGAGAAAACAGACAAAAATACAGGCACAACGCAAATGGGGCAGCGAGGGGCACAGAAAGGAAAATGGGGAGAGAAAACAGACAAAAATACAGGCACAACGCAAATGGGGCAGCGAGGGGCACAGAAAGGAAAATGGGGAGAGAAAACAGACAAAAATACAGGCACAACGCAAATGGGGCAGCGAGGGGCACAGAAAGGAAAATGGGGAGAGAAAACAGACAAAAATACAGGCACAACGCAAATGGGGCAGCGAGGGGCACAGAAAGGAAAATGGGGAGAGAAAACAGACAAAAATACGGGCACAACGCAAATGGGGCAATTGCTAGATTGCTAGATTTTACGGCCCCCCATAATTTTGGCAGGTGATTTTAATCTTCTATTAGACCCTGGGAAGGATAGATGGCCAACTTTAAAAACCATCTATGCAGCCCAACTTTCCCCAAATGAGATCTTGGTGTTGTATGCAGGACTTTGGCCTACAAGATGTGTGGAGAGAGAAAAGGGTGGGCCACCAAAAGTATACTTTTAAAAATAAGAGACATGGCCATACCTCAAGGATTGATTACTTTTTGGTGGACAGAGGAGAGAGCAGGATGGTTAGTAAGGTGGAGCACCTGCCAGCACACCTGTCAGATCATTCAGCGGTCCGTTTGGAACTTAAGGTGGGTGTTAGGGCCCCCACCCCAAGATGGACTTTGGATAGAGCCCTATTATTGGACCATCAAGTGGGGGCGCAGCTGAAGGAGTTAACTAAGGAATATTTTCATATAAATGATATGAGTACTGTGCCACAAATAGTATGGGATGGCAGAGTTTGTGGAACATCTTTAAGTGCAGAACGCAAAACGGCTTTACTTCTTCATTGTCTTGGCTCAGAAGGTCAAGAGGTTTTTCAGCACTTACCTGACTTATCTACTGAATTAAGTAATGATCTAAACGAATACGAAATATGTATTAAAAAATTGGATTTGCATTACTTACCTAAAGTTTCAAGGGTTTTAGAAAGATATCAATTTGGGAAACGCATGCAACGGTCTAATGAATCTGTAGAGGAATATGTTTCTGTCCTAAGGAAACTGGCCTCCACTTGTTCTTTTGGTCTCAATATAGATGAAAGACTTTGTGATCAGTTCATGTTAGGTTGTTGTGTTGAAAAAGCTAGAGAAAGCTTTTGGCAAAAAGACGACCCTTCCTTATCAGAGGTGATCACACTAGCATAAAGCTTTGAACATAGCAAGGCATGCGTTGAGGAGATAAAAAAGGGTAGCACTGATGTTAAAGAAGAAACAGCACAAACAGTTTCTGTGCGTAAAACAAATAATGCCAGTTTCTCTCCACGCTATATTCAAAAAGATTCAACAAATTATATGAAATCCAATGCAGGAAAATGTTATAGATGTGGTGATCTTGGACATTATGCCAATTTTAAAGGTTGTATAGGTTGGAGTGCTACTTGCAAGAAATGTGGGAGGAAGGGACATGTCTCGAGTTGTTGTCGCAGTTCCAATACTAAAAGCAATGTCGTACAAAAGAAAAAGATTAGTGAAGTCAGTTGTGAATTTGTTGGTGATTCTTCTGATGATGAAATTATTATGCAAATTCAAGATGGTAATGGGGGTCCTCGGGAAATTGTACAAGTGGAAGGTGCATCTGTTTCTATGCTGTTTGATTCGGGGGCAAAGGTAACATTAATTCCCAAGGCTTTCTTTGAAAAAATGTTATCACATAAAGTCAAACTGTTTAAACCAGATATTTGTCCAAAAGGTTATGGTGGCCAACCCATAAAGTTAGTAGGATATTTTAACGGGTCTGTTCACTTTAAAGATAGAGTTGTTGTAGGGAAAATTTATGTTTCCGTGAGAGGTGACTCCCTCATCAGCTGGTATCACCAGGAAGATCTTGGCGTCTATCTTGATCCTAATGAGGTTCCTTCGGTTAAATTGAGACAATCTGTTCAGGTGAACAATGTAGTGTCCAGTAAACCTGATTTTGAAAAAGAGTTTCCTGAAGTTTTTGACACAAAACTGGGCTGTTTGAAGAAGTATGTTCACAAGATAAGAATAAAAAAAGGAGCCAAACTTGTTGTGAGTAAAGTCAGAGGGGTACCTTTACTTGTTAAAGAGAAAATGAAGACTGAGTTAGAGAAATTAAAAGGTAATGGTATCATCGAGGAAGTAGAAGCAACTGAATGGTTGGCTCCGGTAGTCATGGCAAAGAAAGCCAATGGTGAAGTTCGCCTTTGTGTTGATTTGCGTGAGTTGAATAGGAATGTTATTGTAGATCATTATCCTTTGCCAAATATAAATGAAATGCTGTCTATGCTAAAAGGAGCGAAGTGTTTCACGACTGTGGACCTCACTTCCGCTTACCACCAGGTTAGACTTCACCATGAATCCCAAGATTTAACAGCGTTTGTTACTCCGTTTGGCATGTATAAATTTGTGCGCATGCCTTTTGGATTAATGTCTGCTGTCGCTGTATTTCAGCGCGTCATGGTAAGGATGTTGAGTGGAATTTTGGGAATTAAAATTTATCAAGATGATGTCCTTGTGTATGGTGAAGATGTCAATGTGCATAATCAGAGATTGCGTGAAGTGTTACAAAGATTTAAGGAGAATGGCGTAACACTAAAAGGAAGCAAATGCAAATTCAATTTAGATCAAATTGATTATTTAGGTCACAAAATAACGCCAAATGGTATTGAACCTAAACGTAAACTTGTTGAGACCATAAACAACTTAGTTAGTCCCTCATTGAAAGAAGAAGTGGTTACATTTTTGGGGATGACTGAGTACTATAATAAATTCATTGTGAATTTTGCAGAGAAGACTAAGGGGCCGATTACGATGGCGGTCGGAAAAGCATTCCGACTGCCGTGGTAGCGGAAATTAACCGTCCGCATGTACCGCGGGAAAACCGGTGGTCAGATTAGGATGAATCGCTAGAGTAATCCGACCGTGGTGGGCGGATTCCACGAAAGTCCGCCGGGAGCGTACGGAGCAGGTGAAAATCCGTCCGCGGCGGTCGGATTTGATGCAGAAAGACCCAAAACCGCCGCACGGCCAGCGGATTGACCGCACGTGAAATTATGATACGATTGCGGTGACAGAGTAACGATCAGTTGTTTCCGACCGCCGTGATCGCAACCATTGATGAATGGGAGAGCCTGCGGAAGGGCTGTTGTATTCAGACCGCCGCGGTCGCTCCGGAAGAGTAATGGCAGTCGAAAACAACCACACAACAAAGCCACCAAGTATGGCCAGTAAACTGGCTCAGCCTCAAAAAACACCTAACATACCCCAATTACACATTCCCATGGCAAGTAAAAAATACAAATCCCAGGTCAACCCACACAACACACCTGACATGAATACTCCATTTTGACCCACCCACATAGCTGAGTATAAAACCAGCCCCTTCCCTGACCAGAATACTTTGCACAACTCCACAACTGAAGGGCCCAAACCCGCAGCACAAAGGAGAGGCAAATCTGCACACATCACACCATCACAACCACACACACACCACACACATCACCACCACCACCTTCACACCTGCACCTTTAACCCATTTGCACATCATACACCATGTCACAGAAGAAAATGCCCAAATTCACTGACAATGAGTTGTCAGTGATGGTAGATGAGGTAATCAGAGTCGAACCACATTTGTTTGGAAACCTGGCCCAACAGACACCATTAGCCACCAGAAATCAAATGTGGGCAAGGATAGTCAACAAGGTCAATGCAGTAGGGACCATCCCGCGCACCCAGAAGGAGATCAGGAAGAAGTGGAATGACCTCAAGACCAAGGTGAAAGAGCGTAACGACAAGAACCGGAAGCTGGCTCAGAGGACTGGCGGTGGCCCTCCCATTCCACTACGAACATTCACCGTATGGGAGGAGAAGGTGCTTGCCATACTGCATCCAGAGAGTCTCACAGGAATACCCGGGGGAGTGGAGGCTGGTAAGTACCAACAAATGGCTATCATTACACTGCTACGTACTGTCTTGCACAACTACAAAGCAACACCTCCTAGGCCAAAATGCACTTATGTGCACCACACTCTCCCCAACACATTTCTCACAGATCTAACATTTACTACCTCTGATTCACCCCAAAGGTAGGTAGCAACATTTCCATGGGGGCATGTGTACAGGCATCCAGCACTACAACTCCCACCAGGCACCCTAGTCCCAAAGCTGAGCAGGATGGAACACTCCCCCCACCCACAACCATGTGTCAGCCATTGCATTGCTCTCTTCAAACTCACAGGTAGGTAGCCATCTTAACAGGGAGGTGGTGTTTGTGGGTGGGAAGCCAGCACTACAACTCCCACCAGACATCCTTGTCCCACAGCTGAGCAGGATGGAGCACTCCCCCCCAGCCAGAAGCATGTGGCAGACATTGCATTGCTCACCTTCACCTAACAGGTAGGTAGCCATCTTAACAGGGAGGGGTGTTTGTGGGTGGGAAGCCTGCACTACAACTCCCACCAGGCCTCCTTGTCCCACAACTCAGCAGGATGGAACACCCCCCACACCAAGAACCATGTGTCAGCCACTGCATTGTTCTCTTCAAACTCACAGGTAGGTAGCCATCTTAACAGGGAGGTGGTGTTTGTGGGTGGGAAGCCAGCACTACAACTCCCACCAGGCCCCCTTGTCCCACAACTCAGCAGGATGGAACACCTCCCACACCCAGAACCATGTGTCAGCCATTGCATTGCTCTCTTCAAACTCACAGGTAGGTAGCCATCTTAACAGGGAGGGGTGTTTGTGGGTGGGAAGCCTGCACTACAACTCCCACCAGGCCCCCTTGTCCCCCAACTCAGCAGGATGGAACACTCCCCACACCCAGAACCGTGTGTCAGCCATTGCATTGCTCCCTTCAAACTCACAGGTAGGTAGCCATCTTATGCGCTCTTGTCCCACCCCTGAGCAGGATGGAACACTCCCCCATCCAAGAGCCATGTGTAGCCTATTCCCTTCCTCTGCTCCACTGCACAGGTAGGTAGCCATCTTAACAGGGAGGTTGTTTGTGTGGGTGGGAAGCCAGCACTACAACTCCCACCAGGCCCCCTTGTCCCACAGCTCAGCAGGATGGAACACCCCCCACACCCAGAACCATGTGTCAGCCATTGCATTGCTCTCTTCAAACTCACAGGTAGGTAGCCATCTTAACAGGGAGGTGGTGTTTGTGGGTGGGAAGCCAGCACTACAACTCCCACCAGGCCCCCTTGTCCCACAACTAAGCAGGATGGAACACCCCCCACACCCGGAACCATGTGTCAGCCATTGCATTGCTCTCTTCAAACTCACAGGTAGGTAGCCATCTTAACAGGGAGGGGTGTTTGTGGGTGGGAAGCCTGCACTACAACTCCCACCAGGCCCCCTTGTCCCACAACTCAGCAGGATGGAACACCCCACACCCAGAACCATGTGTCAGCCATTGCATTGCTCTCTTCAAACTCCAAGGTAGGTAGCCATCTTAACAGGGAGGGGTGTTTGTGGGTTGGAAGCCTGCACTACAACTCCCACCAGGCCCCCTTGTCCCACAACTCAGCAGGATGGAACACCCCCCACACCCAGAACCATGTGTCAGCCATTGCATTGCTCTCTTCAAACTCACAGGTAGGTAGCCATCTTAATAGGGAGGGGTGTTTGTGGGTGGGAAGCCTGTACTACAACTCCCACCAGGCCCCCTTGTCCCACAACTCAGCAGGATGGAACACCCCCCATACCCAGAACCATGTGTCAGCCATTGCATTGCTCTCTTCAAACTTACAGGTAGCTAGCCATCTTAACAGGGAGGTGGTGTGTGTGGGTGGGAAGCCAGCACTACAACTCCCACCAGGCACTCTTGTCCCACAGCTCAGCAGGATGGAACACTCCCCACACCCACAACCATGTGTCAGCCATTTCATTGCTCTCCCCAAACTTACAGGTAGGTAGCCTTCTCATGCTCTCTTGTCCCACCCCTGAGCAGGATGGAGCACTCCCCCCACCCACAACCATGTGGCAGCCATTGCATTGCTCACCTAACAGGTAGGTAGCCATCTTAACAGGGAGGGGTGTTTGTGGGTGGGAAGCCAGCACTACAACTTCCACCAGGCACCCTTGTCCCACAGCTCAGCAGGATGGAACACTTCCCACACCCACAACCATGTGTCAGCCATTGCATTGCTCTCTTCAAACTCACAGGTAGGTAGGCATCTTATGCTCTCTTGTCCCACCCCTGAGCAGGATGGAACACTCCCCCATCCAAGAGCCATGTGTAGCCTAGTCCCTTCCTCTGCTCCACTTCACAGGTAGGTAGCCATCTTAACAGGGAGGTTGTGTGTGTGGGTGGGAAGCCAGCACTACAACTCCCACCAGGCCCCCTTGTCCCACAGCTCAGCAGGATGGAACACCCTCCACACCCAGAACCATGTGTCAGCCATTGCATTGCTCTCTTCAAACTCACAGGTAGGTAGCCATCTTAACAGGGAGGTGGTGTTTGTGGGTGGGAAGCCAGCACTACAACTCCCACCAGGCCCCCTTGTCCCACAGCTCAGCAGGATGGAACACCCCCCACACCCAGAACCATGTGGCAGCAATTCCCCTCAACTGTGTCACAGAACAGGTAGGTAGACAGTGCATGCACCCTGCCATTCCCCCCAAAAAGCATGGAGCCATATGACCACACCAGCCCTCACATGTCACCCAACTTGGCATAGATCCACTAGCCACTTCCAGTGTGCAGACAGCTAAGCGTATGTAACTGTCACAGAAATTAAAGTTAGAATCACCAAGTCACATGTTGAAGAAATTCAGGGCACAATCATGCACAGCACTGAATGCTATGTGTAAGTGCCATGGTGGCAGAGCATGAAGGCCCATATGAACACAAAACATGCATGGCCAGTTGGTAAAAGAAAGTAAAGTACATGACATGACAAGAGTATGCATAAGATTACAATGGCCAGTTCTTGCTCAGATCTAACGTCTTCCATGCAGAGCAAACCAAAAAGACGCATCACATAAAGTTGATGTGCTGCAAGTTGTTAGATGACGACATGTCCTTGTAATCACACAATCTGTACGTGGAACATTGGTATCTATTTACATGTCACACCATAGACAAGTAATGTAGGTACCTCCACATCATGTCATGATGAGCAGTACCTTGCAGCCATACAAAGTGAAATCAATGTAAACTGTGTGGTGTATCACATGTAACATCCAAACTTCTAACACCAAGCTTGTGGGGTGCACTTCAATGACCATTTCACCTCTGTTCAACAGGAGATCAACATTTGACTGCTGCAGAAGACAACACCGACCTGCAGAGCCAGTACCCCTCCCCGGAACATGGACTCTCGGATGCAGACTCCCTACGTTTCTCGGATGAGGAGCCCGAACCTGGCCCATCCGGACTGCCAGGGCGCACCACGTCCCAGGCCCCCACTGTCCCCACCACCACCACCTCAGCAACAACAACCACGCTGACCCCTGCTGCAACAACCTGTGTGGCCTCAACCACCACCACCACCACCAGTGCTGCCTGCAACACTCTCCCTGCCTCAGTGGTTACCAACACCATCACACAATCAGGGGAGGGCAGGGCGAGTCTGTGGGTGCGTTGAGTGGCAACGCCACAGGTCCGGGACAGCAGGGCAGGTGGGAGCGCAACTGGTGGCCAAATTCTAGAGGACACTGGGACCAAAGCACTGGCCAACATCGCCAGAGTCCTTGGGGCATACGAACAAAGCCAGGGACAGATGGGCCAGGTTGTGGAAGAAGTGTGTGAGCTCCGCCTGCTGCTGAGGTCCATGGACACGCGTATGGGCCAAATCGTGGACCTCATGGGCCAGCTCGTGGGTGTTCTGAGGGACAGTCATGCAGCCCAAAGGACAGCTCAACCCCCCTCCAGTGGCCAGCAGGATGATACTCCCACCGTCTCAGCGGCGGCCACAGAGAGGGGTGAGCTGCAACAGGATGACTCCTCAGACACCGCTGAGCCTGCAGCAGTGGCCCCCCTGCAAAACGCAAAAGGGGCCATCCGAGAAACACCACGTGAGGAACACGTGGCAAAGCACCATCCGATCGCCAGTCGCACAGCCAGCCATGATGGCACCTCCGTTCCCCTTCACATTGACTTTGTTGACTATCCTTACCCACACTGCCATGTCGATGGCAGGTGTCTGTTGGACTGGGTCACTACATCAATGTGGTGACTACTCTATTGTCTCATTTACCGTCACTGACAACTCATTAATTCACTTAGCACCTGTTTTGGAAAACATCACTTGTCTGTCACAAATACTCATTGTAAATAAACACTCTTTACACACCTATGTCTTTGTGCCAGCTCCATGTTTATCACAGTATGTACAATGTTGACTCTGATTCCAATGTACCAGAAGCTCTGATTGTGACGAGGCATTGAGAGGCTGAAGGGACCTAGAAAGACACAAGAGAAGGACATTTACTTGTCAGGTGATGGCATCACAGCCAGTACACAACACTAGTTATCAAGGTACACAAACCAGCACACATTACAATGAGAAACAATATCAACATAGACATCATGTGGCTGGTCATGACTACCCTGTGCCACAAACATCAGCCATCAGCACAGAGCCAACAACAGGCAGCAGTCAAAAAGCTCCTCTAGGCCTTTTCACTACCATCAAAGACAGCAGACAATGGCACTGTTGTACAATGTCACTCACACTCAAGGGAAGTAGTTTTTGATGAGCTGTTGACGCAAGTCGACACCTTCCTCCTCTCCACCATCCTCGTCACTGGACATGTGTGGGTTTGCTGGGGGGGGGGGCATCTGCTGCTCATCATCATCCAGGAGCAGGGGGATCTCTTTGCGCAAGGCCAGGTTGTGGAGCATGCAGCTTGCAACTACGATCTGACACACCTTTTGGGGAAAGTAGAGTAGTGCACCTCCGCTCTTGTCCAGACACAGGAATCTAGACATAAGAAGACCAAAAGTACGCTCCACCACATGACGTGTCCTCGCATGGGCATCATTGTAGCGGACTTCACCCGGGGTCCTGGGATTCCGCAGTGAGCTCAGCAAACAAGGCCGGTTGGGATATGCAGAGTCACCTAGGTGTGAGATACACAGACCAATTTTGTAATATAACTGTAGCTGAGGACAGCATGTCACACATACAGCACACTACTTGACTCTGCGTACTCACCCACAATCCACGCACGCTCCGGATGCAGATTTGCCATCAGCTGTGGTACGATGCTGTTACGCAGTATGTAGGAGTCATGTGCTGATCCTGGAAATCTGGCACACACATGGGAGATGATCATATCCGCTTGGCATACCACTTGCACATTAATGGAATGGAAATGCTTCCTGTTCCTGTAGATGTGCTCACGTGCCTGTGGTGGAACCAGACCAACAAGTGTGCAGTCAATGGTGCCAACAACATTAGGGATGTGGGCAAGGTCATAAAATTCACCCTTCACAGCTGCCAATTCATGTCTCCTGGGAAAATGGATGTAGCGGTCCTTGTATGTCATCATTGCGGACAGGACATCACGTAGCACCATACTGAACATTGGTTGAGACATCCCACCTGCGCTGGACACCGTGTACTGGAATGAACCAGTTGCAAAGAAATGCAGGGCTGCCATCACCTTACATGTCGGTGTCAAAGCAGTCGGATAGGTTCGTCGAGGCCTCAGATGGGGCTCCAACTGACCACATAGCTCCTGAAGGGTAGGTCGATCCAAACGGAATTTACGTATGATGTCCTCATCCTCCATGTCCTCCAGCAATGTGAATGGACGATGCAAATTTGGTCGCCTCCTACATAAGATAAAAGGGGACACATGTCAATTCAATTCCCCTATGAGATGTGTCCAACATTTTACGTCTTGACTGACACAGCGCCAACAATGACTGGCCTGAAACAACAGCTTACAGCACAAGTCACATGCAGAGACACCTTGATCTAAAGTAGTTGTACACGTGTTCAGTATGTACATAGTGAGTACCCCCCAAACAGACTCAGACTATGTGAATGTTAAATGGTACATTCCAACATCTTGTGTCACCAGCCCTGAGAGTAGTTGACACAGCACATGTCTGAAACAGCAACACTGCTGGCTTCTACGTAGCTGCTGTACCTGCCACACCTTCTTGCGTGAGTCGGACAGAGCACACATTAACAACACAATGAGCACAGTGTGTGAATGAAGATCAAGTATCAACATGAGTTCAGCAATCTACACAGTGAAATAGGCACATTATGTAGTCAGTCCATCATTACTGTGGGTTGCTTCGCCATCTCACACATTGACATGTTTCCATATTTGAGAGTCCATCACACAACAGATCTGTGTACATGCACAACAACATCATAAGTGACATGTGAGGGAGTACATGCCAATGCATGTAATCCTGTGCACTGACATGGCATGTGTAGTCATCAGTGAGTTAAATGGCACACTAGCATTGAATATAACTATCTGGTGGCATGATTTATGGTAAGTGTCTACTGTTCAATGATGAGAATTGGCCATTGCCATTGCTACAGCAAGATGTGTCCATAGGTGCCGTAAGCGTGCACCGCCACCGCAATCACGGTCATTGGCATCCATTTTAAAAATGCCAATTCACGGTCGCGACCGCCTGGCCCCCGCGGTGTGACACCGCCAATGCCCATGCCCCATCAGCCAATGGGAACCGCGATCGCGGTAGTGAAATACACTTTTGAAACCCGCAGTATGCGTGCTCCGCTTCCGTGGGCCCGGTCATTGGGTACAATTGAAATATGCACGATTGCGGTAGCGACTGCCTGGGCCCCGCGGTGTGACACCGCCAATGCCCATGCCCTTTCAGCCAATGGGAACCGCCATCGCGGTAGTGAAATACACTTTTGAAACCCGCGGTAGGCATGCTCCGCTACCGCGGGCCCGGTCATTGGGTACAATTGAAAGATGCACGATTGCGGTAGCGACTGCCTGGGCCCCGCGGCGTGACACCGCCAATACCCATGCCCTTTCAGCCAATGGGAACCACGATCTCAGCAGTGAAATACACTTTTGAAACCCGCGGTAGGCGTGATCCTCTACCGCGGGCCCGGTCATTGGGTACAATTGAAAGATGCACGATTGCGGTAGCGACCGCCTGGGCCCCGCGGTGTGACACCGCCAATGCCCATGCCCTTTCAGCCAATGGGAACCGCAATCGCGGTAGTGAAATACACTTTTGAAACCCGCGGTAGGCGTGCACCGCCACCGCGGTCCCGGTCATTGGTTACATTTGGAAAAAGCTGACCTGGAGCACCAATTGCAGCAGCTGAGTACCACTGAAACAACCCCAGGGGGCTATATATGTCTGTGAGAGAGCCACACATTTCCACTGCATCCAGACACTGCTGCTTGCCATTCTTCATCCCCAACTGCTGCTGTTCCTGTCTCCTGGACCCAGTGATGGCGAGAACTGAGAACATTAGGGCCCGTCCCTTCACCACAGAGGAGCTGGAGGTCCTGGTGGACGAGGTGCTTTCACAGTATGGGAGGCTATATGGTGCTCCTGATGTACTGGTAAGTGTTTCAGAGTGCAAGTTTGAGAGTGCAAAGAGTGCACACATGATATTGCTCTGCTGTAGTATGTGCCTGTGAGTGCAAGTTAATGTGGATGCATCCTCATTTTTAAAACACCATGCTCCATACATGGCCTAGTAAATATTGCACTTGAGTATTTGGGGAGGATAACAACATGGACATTTCTACAGCCCTTCTTCAGCAATAACAATACAAACGTTGGTCTGAGCCTGGGTAATGTAATTGTGTGATACACTGCCTAGCATGCTGACTTCTGGTAAATGGGGTGTGTAGCCTTATTTCCACAGATCCATGGCTGCATTTAAGGATGGGAGGGACATGCAGTGTTTTTGCAGCCATACAGTACCACTGCTGGTTTGGACAGTGGAAGTCTGAACAAACATTGCCTGTGCTAATGGATGTCAGAGTCCATGATGTTTTCACATGCTCATTTGTGACATTACAAATGTGTTTTGTCCAGAGGGTACTGAAGGATGTGTGTACAATTTTCATATTGCCCCCATGGATATGTATGCATTATGCACAAGATTGAAATGCCTGAGTGTAACACTCTTGGTGGAAATTCACCTATGACACATCAGATTAATGTATTTTGGAGATATCATCCTTCCATTGTTTTCATTTTGTGTTCTGACTCGCATGTGAAGGCACTGTTTGCCCTCTCATATTGTACATGCATGTGAATGTTCGGATGGCCCACGTTTAACCTCAGTGTGAGTCCCCCTGGCCTGCACAGATACTGCCCAATTTTACACAGACCCATCAGTAAATGGACAGAGTGAAACATATGTGTTGTCTGCCACCCTATTTCTCAACGAGCTATCTTAGGCCTGAGGATTGCACAAGACAGACCTTGTGAGAAGAGTGTGAGTATGTAAGATCATGTCCCTAAATGTGACCTCCATGACACAGGTAGCCATTCACAGGCCAAGGACATTGAGGGGTGTGTAGTGTTGGACACAGTGAGTCTGCCCCGACACATCATTTCCAATGTATTGTATGTCTTGCTCACCCACATACTGCATCACAGATGAGGGCCTTCTTCACATTGCATTCTGTGCTGGCCTTCTGCATGTGTATGAGATGGCCATGTACTGTGTACATCATCATACCTGCATACATTTCTAAGAGATAATCTGCTGCAAATGTACTACGTGTCATGCTGTATGGCCTCCTCTCAACATTTCTAGATTGGTGTGCTATGTTTTTGCATGCTCCTGTACTGACACACATTGGTACATAACACAGTGTCACTGAAACTTCCTCTTCTTGTCTCCCATGCCTGCAGCTTAAAGTCCGCCAGCGTAAGGCCTTATGGAGGGCCATTGCACGCAAGGTGCGGGCTCTGGGTATCTCCAACCGACGGCACACACACTGTCACAAGAGGTGGGATGACATCTGCTGGCTGAGCAAAAACGTGGCAGAGATGACGCTGGGGATGCTTCCTCGGACTGGAAGGTTGGCGCGTAGGAGCATGACACCACTAATGGCCCGCATCTTGGCAGTGACACAGCCAGAGCTGGATGGACGTTTGAGGGCCCATCAGCAGCAAGTTGGGGGTGAGTATTCTGCGAAGGGTAACTTTGGGTGTGAGTGACTGCATGTATCCCAACCCTGAGCCAGTGCGGAGCTCTGTGATGTTTCTAGTGTGATGCAATGGCTTCTAAGTGGCGTCTGTGTTGAGTGCAGCTGTCATGCATTTTCGCTACATGTATTTTCTCATGTGTTCAATACAATGGCCCTTGACATTGCAAGATGAGATGTGGCCTTATGACATCTGCTGCATTATGGGTGTCATAGATACCACCGGGCAGTGAACAGCAGTGTGCATCATCTTAGTGTGCTTTCGTAGATGTGTGCAGTGCCTGACTTGGAAATTGTGAGAGCTACACATCTGACACCAATGTGCAACGGTTGTTGTGCTTCAAAGCACAACATGGTGGATATCAGTAGCTCATGGCCATTGTAAAAGGACATTTTGGAGTCAGTATCTGTGTTGTTCCCTTAAAGTGACTCCATGTGTGACTGAGACAACATGTTGAGATGTATATCTATCTCACCCACAGGCACGTAGGTATGCTTCAGAGATCAATATGTATGTTAGGTTACAAGGAGGCACGGGCCAGCTATTTGGCTGTGTCAACGTCACATGGGTCATTAATGTCAACTATGCATGTTTCCATGCATCTTCTGAGTTTTGCATTAAGGTTGCACATGCAGACTGCACAGGGTGGTGGGCAACATGGGGGTATCATATTCTAGTCTTGTGCTTTGCTTGCATATGATGTTTGTGAGTATTGCACTATACTGAACCTACGTCTCTGTCTATTGCAGCATCTACCGAGGGCACAGAAGGACAGGGGACCGACACCAGTGGTGAAGCTTCTGGCACGACTGCTACACATGAGCTCACTGACACTGATTTGACCAGCGCCTCGGAGGGGGACAGGAGTGCCCTGGACAAATCACGCCCGGAAGCACCAACCTCAGCATAATCTGACTCCAGCGGTGACTCCGCGATGTTGGCGGGCACAGGGAGTTTGAAATCTGCCTCTTCTTCCACCACACATCATCCAGTGCCCACCCTCCCGGCTACTACCAGTAGTGCTGGCCGTGCCCGCAGCCCTAGGAAGGGTAGAGTGTCCTTCCCCCCAGGCACCACTGCCCCTGCCTCCCCTGCTGCCCTCAGTGTTGAGGCGGTGGACCTTTTGCGCCAGCTGTGTGTGGGTCAGACTACTCTCCTGAATGCCTTCCAGGATCATGACAAGAAGCTGTCACAGGTAGTTGCCTTCATGGAGGGCATTCATTCTGACGTGGGTGGGCTACACAGAACTGTCCAGTCTTTGTCCTCCACAGTGACAGCAGCCATTCAGCTGTCACAGGCTCCCAGTACAGCTCCAGTCCCTTCAGCAAACACCCTGCCAGTGGCACTACCTGACGAGAGTGCCAACACACCACAGCCCTCAGGTGCCAAGTACTCCACACGCAGCACACAACAGCAGCACTCCAAGTGGCCAGACACCATCCCCAAAACAAAAAACAGACACACAGGAGCGCAAAGGCAAAAGCCCTTCACGTGACACCCAGGGGCATCAGGCCAAGAAGCAGGCCTCAGGCTCACATTAATCCAAATCACCCCCATCCAAGGACACTCCCATCCCCACACCTGCTCCCAAAGACAAACAAACAGTTGCCCTGTCTGCTGTGAAGCTGGTGCCTGCAAAGAGTCAGCACAAACAGCTCTCTGAGGCAGATTCACCCACAACGTCAACTTCCACCCACACCCCTGTGAAGCTGGGACAGGAGAGCAAAGTGGGGGGTTTACCTGGACAACAGGGGATGGAAGGGAAAAGGCAAGGCCACCCCAAGCGTACCACCAGATCCAGCAAATCCCCACAGGGAGGGGCACCTGCACCTGATATACCTTTGGTGGAGAGTGAGGCTGTTGTGCCCACCCCACTTCCCACTCCTGCCAAGACAATTCTTGCCTATCGAATCCCCAAGAAGTGGAGACCCAGCCCTCCACATTCACCCTCACACATTGTGTCTCACAGCAGCATGTCTCCGCCTCCCCGTGCCACCATGCCACCCGATCCAGCCAGCCCTCAGGCTCCCACAGCCACTGATGCCTCTACCTCAGCTGGTCCTCTCTCTCCCAGGTCCAGTCCTCCAACTGGCCCCGACAATCAGCCACCTCCCAGTTCAACTGACAGCCAAGTCTGAGGCAAAATCCCCCTCCCAAACCCATCTCTCCCACAGCGGTGCCTGGACTGCCCATTTGTATCCCCGGAGCTGTGTTGATTCCCATGGCAGTGTAAGGTGTTATATAATTATCAAGGAGATAGAGAGGACTAGATAGCCAGTCCGTATCCCCAGGTTATTTATATGTAATCAAAAAGGACTAACTGTATGTGACTATTTGAAGACTCAGGACTGTATGAAGAAGAGAAAAAAACATTTGGTTTCTTTATAAAGCCCTCACCCACCAACCTAGTTGGTGGCATGCTTCATCATTGAGCCCACCTAGTGACACCGAATGTGTCCCGGGTGTGCTACAACGCCTGTATTTACAGCGGAGCTGGTATATTTGCTGAGTGTGCTGTGAGAGTGATGTGAAAGTGAAAAATTTAAAAGCTATACAGTGGTCCCAGTGCCCAGGAGGGCATAGCATTTAATATCTGGGCCTCTGTTAGCGTTAAAGCAGGACAGTGGATGCTGGTGGAGCGAGAATTAAGCACTCCTACATCCAGGGTGTGGTCTACATGTTTCAGCCAGGCCTTTCATTAATTCTGGCTTTCCTCAGGACCGAAAAAAGTATGTGTAAGTGCATGTAGCACTTATGTGAATGTGATTTATAATGTGTTGCACGCGCTAAGGTGCCTTATATGTGGGAGGGGATTCCCTCTCCGAGCAATACTGAACGTACAACACATAACAAACAAACATACAGAGGAGAGTATAAGCATACTAGCATAAGTCACAGAGATATATCTTTGCCGATAGTAAAGTGCATAGCTGGCGAAAAACACGGCAAAAGTGGAACCGTACTGGTGGTGCGGTTTAAAGTGAATTATTTCATTATGCGCTAAAACGTGTGGTGGACTAGGAGGCGGAAATACACATATGTGTAAAATGTGGTCACGCTCCAAATATAACCTCACGCTAGCGTTTTGTAGTATATGCCCCCGTAGAGAAATCCGGCAGAGATTCTGACCCTGTAATGATAAAGGGCAGGGCACACTGAGCCACGAGAAACCTGCAAGAGGAAAGCTTACCCGGTAATGGTGAGGTTTCAAGATTACTCACGCCTTTGTGGATCAGGACCTGTGGGAAACCTGTTCAGCTGTCGCGGATCTCTGAGAATGAAGGTCCTAGCCGTGTTGGGTATATAAAGACCATTTCGGCGTGCTCAGGTATGGCTAATTGAACCTGTGAGTAGTGTCCCTGAAAATAAAGGAAAAGGAAGAAGGACACGGGAGAAAGACAACACGCTCGCGGTGGGCGTTGGCATGGTAACAGTGCGCTGTGAGCCCTGTGTTCGTCCCGGTTAAGAGGAAATAGCAAAGAAAGACTACATGCATGTAGTGAGCGTGTAGACATAATGAATATTCTCAATAAGATGTAAGAGAAGTTGTAAATGGTTGCGCAATGTTCTGAAAGCGCTGATGTAGATGAAACGGGTTGATTCCAAGGCGTGATCAGTTAGGAACATTAATGAACCGGATGGGAACTTAACAGAGGAGGCGCAAAAAAGGAAAGGCAATAGGTGTGCCTGGGCTGAGGTCCATTAACAATATTAGGTCCATCAAAGGTATTAACTTCTCAGGGAACACCACGGGATGGAATCGTTCAATCCCTGGTGTTGTGTAGACAAACGGTAAATCCATCGTTGTTCTTTAATCAGTAGGGTCTTTTCATTGTTATCTCGATTGAGATCGAATTGTTCGATCACTGTCCATGTCATATCATTGGGTGTATGACCATGCTGAAGGTAATGGTCAGTGAGTCTGCTGATGTTTTTTTTGCATCGGATAGTGCTGCGGTGCTCGACCACTCTGGTTCTCACTTTTCGCATCGTCATTCCTATGTAGCGGAGGCCACATGGGCATGTGATCATGTAAACGACGTTAGTAGAGTTACAATTCGTGTGGTGTGATTGTGTCCAGACTTTACTTGGTTCCAGGTTAAGTGTCTTGGAATGTTTTGTGAGGTGGCACACACTACAATTATTGCAAGGATAGTGTCCTGTGACATTAGGGAGGCCCCAAGCATTTAGGACGGAGTTGTTGACTGGTCTCCGCGGAAGCCTAGTGCGTGTAGACACTAATTGGTCTTTAAGATTGTTCGCACGTTTATAGGCAAAAAGGGGTTCTTCCCATTCTCTGGGGCCTGAATTTATAATCCGCCAGTTTTTGCGGATGATACTGGAGACCTGGTTAGAAACCGTGTTATACGTGGTAACACATGTCATGGGTGGCGCGCCAGGTTCCTTGGTTATTGTTTCAAGGATGGCCTCTCTGTTCTGGTTGCGTGCCCTCTTTTTTGATTTCTCAATGACTCGTGTGGGGTAGCCTCATTCCTGTAATTTGGAGGCAAGGGCTGTTGATTGTTATTTGTAATCTGTAATTTTGTTACAGTTCCTGCGTATACGCAGGAATTGTCCGAAAGGGAGGTTTTCCCTTAAGGATCTCGGATGAAAACTGTTGAAATGTAATAAAGAATTTCGAGCAGTTGGTGTGTAATAAGTGGTAGTCGTGAATGCTCCTTGCTCTGCTGTGATATTAAGATCAAGGAATGCCAGGGTAGTTGTACTTGATGTGCTAGTGAATCGAAGGTATGGATCACGCTCATTAAGCCAGATTAAGAATAGGCTTAAAGATTCAGTTGTGCCTTCCCAAATCATGAAAATATCATCTATGTAGCGGCGCCACACTTTGATGTTTACTGAATGTGGGTTTGTGGTTGATGATATATGTCTCTGTTCAAAATGGTGTACATAGAGGCCTGCTACACTGGGGGCAAAAATGCTCCCCATAGATGTTCCGTTGGTTTGTAGGTAGAAGTCACCTTCATATTCAAAATAATTTTCTTTAAGCGCCAGTGTGGCACATTTGAGTATGAATTCTCTGGGGGTGTTGTATGACCAAGGTGTGTGCTCCAATATATCGCGTAGTACTTGGAGTGTAGCATCCTGTGGTAAACTGGTATACAGGCTCTCTATATCCAGTCCCACCATTAGTTGGGTCATGGGATTAAAATCCATATCTTTGATGATATTAAGAAGATGTTTTGTGTCCTTGATGTAGGTCGGTGTTTGTTGGACCAAGGGGTTGAGAAAATGGTCACAGTATCTTCACAGCGGTTCTAGGAGAGAGTTAATCCCAGAAACGATGGGCCTACCGGGAGGTGGCAAGGTTCCTTTGTGGACCTTGGGGACAGTATAAAAATATGGAACTCTGGCATTTTTCGTGCACAGGAAATCGGCCTCTTGTTTTGATATATGACAAGCTTCACTGGCAGCATCCACCAGAGTTTTGATGGTGGCTTGTAACGTCTTGGTGGGGTCATGTTTGAGTAATTTATAGTTGCGTGTGTCACTTAACAATCTGCGACATTCATTGTCGTAATCTTTTTTGTCTTGTAGGACAATGCCACCACCCTTGTCTGCTGGTTTGATAACGAGGGTGGGGTTGTCCTGTAGGTTTTTGATAATCTTCCGGTCTTCTTCGGAGAGATTATTGAATGGTCTAGCTGGTTCAAGCTGCTCTATGTCATGGTAGACAGCTTGTTCGAAAGTGGTGATCTCCACGGGTACACTTGTAGGTGGGGGTACAAAGCTAGACTTCAGTTTCAAGCCCGTCTCATTGTTGCTCCCCGTGGAGTTATCATCAGTTGTGCTTGGTTTTTCAAAAAAGGCCCTCAGTTTGAGTTTTCTGAAGAAATCTGCAAGCTCCACATGTAGTTTGAATTTGTCCAATCTAGTTGTTGGGACAAAGGATAGGCCCTTATTGAGTACTGCAGTGTCCTTGGATGATAGTGGTGTACTGGACAGGTTGAATACCAGAGTGGGAGGCGAGTCGTAGGTTACTGTTTGCTCGTGCCAGGTTGTGGTTCCCGTGTCCTGTTGCGGGTGTTCGCGCTCACAGGATTCTCCTCTTCTGCCCAGTGTACTGATTGGTTGTTTCTTCTTCTGCCGCGTGACCTCCGGCCCTGTCCTAAAAAGGGGGCCTAGGATTGCCTTGAAAGAATGGTGGAGGGGGCCTAACTGGTACATCTGTGGCCAGTTGAAGTATTGATGTTGTGGTTGTCCAAAAGGTGTTGGTCCATAGGTGGGTCCTTGTCGTGGTCCATGCCAGGGTTGTTGCCACCGTTGTTGGCGTCCTCTGCCTCGCTGTTTGGATGAGTCATTACTGGAGTCGCTGGAGATGGAGCTACTGTCTCCTGAGGTATCACCAGATCTTTCAGATTTGTTCGGGGTACAAAATTGTCATCTGTATATGGGTATGTTTTGACATAGGAGAACTTCTTGAGGTCCTTTTGAAATTTTGTTATTTTGGCTTGTGTTAGATATTCTTTATAATCCGCCATTTCTTTGTTCTGGTCATCAAGTTTTTTCTTGTATGATGTAATCGTCGTTTTGTAGTGGCTTTCTGTGGCTTGAATGTCAATTATCATTGCCTCCGATAGGCGTTTGGCAGTCTTGATGATAAGCACCAACCAATCTCTGGTGCAGTGCCAGGCTATCTGTGCCCAGTCTTTCCTAAAGATGGCATCTTCTAGGAAGATCCTGGGGGCGTTTGTGACAAGGAGACCTCGGGGGCTGTGTTAGTCCGAAGGTATTCTGTCAATATAAGGCCATGTAAGATGGTTCTGATACGGTTGCGCTTCTTCTCTGTTAAGGTATCCCAGTCTGTAGTTTGGGCTATTGTGTTGGAGATGTTAAAGTCTGCCAGAAAGGAGGGGTCGGCAGGGATTTCATTAATATCACTTTCGTTGTATGTGAGACCATGGTGTTCTGCCATGGTAAAAGAAAGTATGAGAAAAGGCTCTCGCAGCTATGCGCTGCTCAATATATAATTATCAAGGAGAGAGAGAGGACTAGATAGCCAGTCCGTATCCCCAGGTTATTTATATGTAATCAACAAGCATTGGCATAGCCAATAGGTCTCGCCTTTGGGACCTTATAAGTGTTTATGCAACAGTTGATGTTGTTGCACCAAGGATATTGTGTTGCATATCTAAATACTTATAAGGTCCCAAAAGCGAGACCTATTGGCTATGTCAATGCTTGTTTTTTAAGCAACGCAGAACAGATGCCATCCCTACTCCCCTCGGGAAGAAACCTACAGAAAATTCACAAGGCCTGTCGAGATAAAAGACAATTTCTAACATGCATTACACAGGCAAAGTTCTAGAGAGAAAGAAGAACTAGCCAAAAAAACAGCACAACGGGAGCTAAACCTCCAACCAGACACCTTTCAATTAGGCTTCTGGCCTATTTGGGGAAACTGAAATTGCCATTGCATATACCAGAGAAGACCTATTCATCACCCTGGATGGAGAGAAGAAAGTCGGATCGACACTTCATAACCTCTTAGCAGTGTATTATTCTGTGGATCATAAAATGACTTTGAAAATAATTGCCCACTAGATGGGGTGTCTGAAAAGGCATTCGAATGGTTTTGGGCACAATTAAAACCTACACTGCTTACTGGATCAAATGAATCACCGAAACACAGGATGATGCGGTGTTTCCCAAGGACCCTTTCTCCCATGAATACCGTTCAACTTTTAAATGCTCCTGTTGCTTTACATACTATGGAAGCGTCACTTCCAAAACTAAGCAGATGACACCTAAATCCGATTGGACAAAGAAGTAAGGAGGTCACATAAATATGGAAGCCCAGGTCACACATTCCACTGAATGAAACTATCTGATTGGAGAAAAAAACAGATGTACTGGTACTGAGAGGAACAGGCGATAAGAAGTACCCTTCGAATGGCCAACAAAATAAAAACCCTTGAATATCCCTCAACCACTGAACATAAAGCACTGGCAAAGGCAAAAGATCTGGTGATGGCTGATATCCTTTTGGCTTGGGCTTGGTCAATGCTTGTTTCATCATGATTTTTTAAAAACTTTATTGTTGGGAAAACTGTTGAGCTCTCCTCATTCAAAACAAAGTGACTTAAAGCAAAACATGTTTTTGTTCTTAAAAAGCACATGTTGCCATGTTAGCCATTAGCAGTGCTTCAGAATTAGTTTGTGCATGGATGTGTTCCTTGTGAATGGGAAGAATGCAATCACCCACAGTGAAGTTAGCCAATGGCTGACGTGGGCTGACCCACTGCCCCGTTCAATATGCTGTAGTTAGTGGAAGAAAATGTGAATGACACAATAACAGACAACTGGCTGAAAACACTATCATTAAGAATATTTTACATATAGGTTTAGTAAAATAGAAAGCACAAAGCGGGTGCTGGACCTAAAAAGCAAGAAACTCAATATTTGTTTCAACACAGATTTACCATTCGCTGTGTAAATCTTCAACTAACCAGTGCAAAAGGAAAGTAGTCGGACAAGCCACTCAGATAAGATGACGAACGGTTGAAAAGGTCAAAACATTGTTGCTTTCCTCACACTGGGGCATTTATTGTACTGGCTGCCCATTGCAATGCAGTGTAAACACAATGAGTAAACAAGCATTGGCAAAGTCAATATACCTGGCTTTGGAAACTGAACACCACCCACCCCAGACTGAGGTGCTCTTCGCTCCTAAACAGCATTTTAGGATCCCTGGTACAAAGTAGACACCACTCTTCGAGATTTGAGCGACGTAAGACTGGTTTTGCTTTTTTTACCCCTGGCTACACCCCACAGGGGGTGGTCTCGTCCATGTGCGCACACTCAGGCGCTCATCCATCAATGGCACTCTGTTTCGGGGATTGAGCGCTTTTGGGTACTGTTTTGGGAACAGCGATTCAGTCAACGGAAACAATGGCAAGCAGAGTTTGTAGGGATGGGCTTATGTCTATCAAACCCCTTCGTGGCGCGCGGGCTCCCGGCAGACTGGGGTGGCGCCAACAGACAGTACGGCCCTGTCTCCAAAACCGGAGGCAGCAGCGGGCTCTAGGGCCTCCTCTCACCCCTTCCGGCTATGAGAGGGCCCACATCCCGGCTTTCGGTTTCCCCTTACCTTCAGCTCCGCAAGCTCCGCCATCTTGCGACATTGTCGGAGAGACCGGTCCGGCGCAGAGGCAGCGAGGCTTCTCTCCCCCAACCCGCGGCGCGCAGGAAGGGGCTGCGGAGGCCCCGAACTCCGAGGACCACTTGCGGCCTCCGAGAGCCAAAGATGCCTGGGAGAGCTCAGACAGAGCGGGCGGAGCGAGGGGCGCATGTCCCCGCCTCCCCCGTGAGCCCAGCTACGGCCGAGGCCTACTGCTCTCCCCCGCCCGAGAGTGAAACTAATACCCGAGCCTCCATATCGTTGTATAGAAAGCCTACGTACTTTGCAGTGCCAAGGCTTAGAGAAAAAAATGAAAAAGAAAAGAAATGGCGGCTGCGCGGTTTAAAAAAAAAATAAACAGTGGTGCGCGCGCACCACAGAGGGAGCGGAGGGGGGGGAGGAGGGAGCGCGCAGCCTGCTCAGCTGACCAGACGCTCGTGTGTCATGGCCTTTTGCCGGCATGTGTTTACAATTATCGCGCACGATAATTGGAAACACATGTTTGCCGCGCGTACCCATCTCAAAAAGGCCAGCCACGACGCACGAGCGTTTTTGGGACTGCTTTTGAAACTCGCTTACTAAAAGTCTTCGCCTCTAAGCAGCGCTTGCGCGCTACTCGAGGCTCGACCTAAAAAGGACTAACTGTATGTGACTATTTGAAGACTCAGGACTGTATGAAGAAGAGAAAAAAACATTTGGTTTCTTTATAAAGCCCTCACCCACCAACCTAGTTGGTGGCATGCTTCATCATTGGGCCCACCTAGTGACACCGAATGTGTCCCGGGTGTGCTACAACGCCTGTATTTACAGCGGAGCTGGTATATTTGCTGAGTGTGCTGTGAGAGTGATGTGAAAGTGAAAAATTTAAAAGCTATACAGTGGTCCCAGTGCCCAGGAGGGCATAGCATTTAATATCTGGGCCTCTGTTAGCGTTAAAAGCAGGACAGTGGATGCTGGTGGAGCGAGAATTAAGCACTCCTACATCCAGGGTGTGGTCTACATGTTTCAGCCAGGCCTTTCATTAATTCTGGCTTTCCTCAGGACCGAAAAAAGCATGTAGCACTTATGTGAATGTGATTTATAATGTGTTGCACGCGCTAAGGTGCCTTATATGTGGGAGGGGGATTCCCTCTCCGAGCAATACTGAACGTACAACACATAACAAACAAACATACAGAGGAGAGTATAAGCATACTAGCATAAGTCACAGAGATATATCTTTGCCGATAGTAAAGTGCATAGCTGGCGAAAAAACATGGCAAAAGTGGAACCGTACTGGTGGTGCGGTTTAAAGTGAATTATTTCATTATGCGCTAAAACGTGTGGTGGACTAGGAGGCGGAAATACACATATGTGTAAAATGTGGTCACGCTCCAAATATAACCTCACGCTAGCGTTTTGTAGTATATGCCCCCGTAGAGAAATCCGGCAGAGATTCTGACCCTGTAATGATAAAGGGCAGGGCACACTGAGCCACGAGATGGACCTAATATCGTTAATGGACCTCAGCCCAGGCACACCTATTGCCTTTCCTTTTTTGCGCCTCCTCTGTTAAGTTCCCATCCGGTTCATTAATGTTCCTAACTGATCAAGCCTTGGAATCAACCCGTTTCATCTACATCAGCGCTTTCAGAACATTGCGCAACCATTTACAACTTCTCTTACATCTTATTGAGAATATTCATTATGTCTACACGCTCACTACATGCATGTAATCTTTCTTTGCTATTTCCTCTTAACCGGGACGAACACAGGGCTCACAGCGCACTGTTACCATGCCAACGCCCACCGCGAGCGTGTTGTCTTTCTCCCGTGTCCTTCTTCCTTTTCCTTTATTTTCAGGGACGCTACTCACAGGTTCAATTAGCCACACCTGAGCACGCCGAAATGGTCTTTATATACCCAACACGGCTAGGACCTTCATTCTCGGAGATCCGCGACAGCTGAACAGGTTTCCCACAGGTCCTGATCCACAAAGGCGTGAGTAATCTTGAAACCTCACCATTACCGGGTAAGCTTTCCTCTTGCAGGTTTCTCGTGGCTCAGTGTGTACGGTTCCACTTTTGCCGTGTTTTTTCGCCAGCTATGCTTATACTCTCCTCTGTATGTTTGTTTGTTATGGCATATAAGGCACCTTAGCGCGTGCAACACATTATAAATCACATTCACATAAGTGCTACATGCACTTACACATACTTTTTTCGGTCCTGAGGAAAGCCAGAATTAATGAAAGGCCTGGCTGAAACATGTAGACCACATCCTGGATGTAGGAGTGCTTAATTCTCGCTCCACCAGCATCCACTGTCCTGCTTTTAACGCTAACAGAGGCCCAGATATTAAATGCTATGCCCTCCTGGGCACTGGGACCACTGTATAGCTTTTAAATTTTTCACTTTCACATCACTCTCACAGCACACTCAGCAAATATACCAGCTCCGCTGTAAATACAGGCGTTGTAGCACACCCGGGACACATTCGGTGTCACTAGGTGGGCCCAATGATGAAGCATGCCACCAACTAGGTTGGTGGGTGAGGGCTTTATAAAGAAACCAAATGTTTTTTTCTCTTCTTCATACAGTCCTTAGTGTAAGGTGTTACCCATTCCCTGTGCAGTTTCTCATGCACACATGTACATACTTTGCACTATGGACTGGCCAATGGCCTTGCTGTTTGTCACTTTGGATGCCCATTCCCTGTGCAGTTTCTCATGCACACATGTACATACTGTGAACTATGGACTGGCCAATGGCCTTGCTGATTGTCACTTTGGATGCCCATTCCCTGTGCAGTTTCTCATGCACACATGTACATACTTTGATTTTGTACTGGCCAATGGCCTTGCCGTTTTCTACTTTTGATGCCTATCTGTGTATTATGTAATAAAGACAGTTACTCCTGTTGTCTGCTTTGTCAATGTCCTTGCTAAATAAAAGGTTTTATGTATGGGTATGGTTTCATGTGACACATGCTCTGTATGCCACTTTAACATTGCCAATTGCTTGTTTTACTTTTTCAGAGTTTGCCAGAGGTGACAGGCACTTTAGTTCTTCTTGACTCTGAGGCTTGAGGGTGCAATGATGGTTGTTTGTGATGATCTACTGTTATCCTAATCATTCTATGGTCAGGTTTGCTAAATTGTATACATGTCATGTTATGATGCAATACCACAACAGAGGTGAATTCTATCCACAGGATTACTTGCGGGCTGGCCAGGGTCCATCATATCTGTGTGATCTTTCTTGATGTGTGAACAGCAGTGTTGATGTGTGGTCATCTTGTGTAGGCCTGTCTTCCTAGTCACATGGGTACATTTGAATATGTGAACTTGAGTGGTCATACAGTGTGAATGGGCTGTCATTGTCAGTAGTGTTGATGTGTGTGTGCCCCTGCAATGCCAACTGCACACATGTATGATCCAGGTAATGAGTGCCTGTTTGTTTCAATTGTCAGCCATGTGCTTCAGATTGTGGGCACATGTAGGAGTTGTAGGTTGGGCACTGTGCAGTGTGTTGTTGTGTCCTTGCACTCGTGGGGGACACCTACTTGTTGTCGCTGCCTGTTGTGAGTATGCAGAGTGTGTGACTGCCAAGTCTTTGTTGTGTTTTGTTGATCAGCCATGTGTCTTGTTACTGTTTGTGCTCATTGTGCAGACCTGTTCAGCCACACTGACATTAGTTGTGACTTTTCTCATGCATTGCTGTCACTTGACCCATTTTTGGCACCAGTATGGTATGTGGTATGTGGAGTCATGCCATCCCCTATATGTGCTTCTGATGCCTACACATTGTGAGTAACTCCTCTATGTGTTTGTGTACTGTACACTCCTCACCTGTCCACTACTGAAGTACACACCACATCAATCTCATGTCTTCCACCCCATGGCTTGCCAGTGTGTGAGCCTCCCCACCACTTCATAGTGTGACACTATACTGTGGGAGGATGATCTGTGTACAGGACCAATGTGCCACTCAGGACAGTTTCACAATTATTTATGTGTTGTTTTCTTCTACTATTTTGCAGTCATGGTTGCTCATGTGCAGTGCATATGTTTGAGCAGCACAGTTCTCTAGTCATGTTGTTTGCATCTGGGTTTCCCTGAGTTGTGCATCTGTGGGTGATGGGTAAGCTGTATGTGTGTTTGCTGAGGTACTGCTACCCTTCCTGGGTGTGATGTTATGTTTGTGCTGTGATGATTTGTGTTGTGGGAGTTCATGGTGTGGCACTCAGATATGTGTGCTACTGGTTTGGTTGGTGTGCACACACTGCTTGGTGTGCATGCAGTGCTGTCAGTGTATGTTGCCTTGTACTTGCCTGGTGTGCATCCCCCTGATGTCCAGCTGAGTTTGCTATGTGATAGATTGGTATGTGCATCTGTTGTGTTTTTGTTGTAGATGTATGCAGTGTTTGGCCTGTGTTGGCTCTTTCTACTGACAGGTGCAATGTGTGTGTGATGATCTATTTGCATGACATTGTGTGTGAGTAGTTTGTGCATTGTGATACATTCAGATGTGTGTTGCATGTGTAGTGTGCATTACTTGTGTGTCTGTCACATGCAGCAATGTGGATTCTTGTCCATGAGCTTGTTTTGAGTGCACAATGGGGGTTTGTCCTCCTATTTTTGACCTGTCACTTGTCAGGATTGTGCATGTGCATGCTTGTGGTACACTATGACACCATGTTTACTTGATGACTGGTGTGGTGTGTATGTGTGTGTTAGCTGATTTGTCACATTGATCACAGTTAGTGTTCATAATTGGCTTTTGATGATGCAATTCTTGTTTGTGTTGGGGTATGGTGTCTGTGCATTGGTCCAGAGTGACAATGTTGTGTATTCCTGTTCTGTCTAGGGTCACATTGCCTTTCCACTGTTTGGCTGCACATGTCTGGGCTTGATGGACTTCTGTGGATGTTGTTTGTGAGATTTGTGTTTGGCTACTGTTTTTGTGTCAGCATTGGTTCAGGCATCCCTGAGTGTGAGTCTGATATTTGTGGATGCACCACAGGGTGTGTGATTGGTTGTCAGTGACCTCAAAGGACATCATTTGCACCATTCTGTGTGTTTCTCACAGGTGTTGAGTGTTGCAGGTGTGAGATGGGTAGATGAATGGCATGTGTGAAGGGCCTACTTGTGTTTGACAGTCAGGGAGTGTGACAATGAGCCATGTGTGTTGTGCTATTGGCATACACATGTCAAGTAAGTTGACACAGATGTGTGGCTGGTCACTGTATGACTTCAGACACTCCCTATCATTCCTGTGCCTATGCATGGCTTGCCTTGATGTATCCCTGAGTTGTTGCACAGAGGTCACTTTGGTTTAATTTCACTCACTGTGGCACCCATGTCTGATTTGATGGCCTAAGGGTGGTGGGATATGTTCCTTCTCTTGCATGTGATGTACACATGCTATGTGGCTGGCTCCATGGTTTTCCAGCATTGTCCACTTCACTTTTGGCTGGCCCATTTATTGTCCTCCATTGCTGCTGACCTATGGTATGAGTATGTGGCTGGGTGTCAGTGTGGGGTGTTTCTGAGTGACTTGACAGGCAGTGTGGACAGTTCAGTGGATGGTCATATGCAGTGTGAGTCTTCATTTTGTAATTATACTCAGTTTGATTCACATGAGTGGAAGGTAGGTGTGAGGAGGAGGGTTGTCCAGCCCCTGAGCTTCTGTGCAGGGTGCTCCTCTTCACCCCCACCTTCCCAGTCAATCTCCCTTGTCCTTTGATGTGTGAGGTGCGAGGTCTGGCTACACCTGGCTGATTAATTGTGCAGGGGGGCACAGGAGGGGCACACAGCATGTGCTCAAATGGGTGTGTGATGCGTACCGTGGGAAGGGTGAAGGTGGAGCCCTGTGAATCTGGCCGGACTGCCCATGCCTGGCGCCGGCCCTGCCTACTACATTGTGCGCAGGTTTTCCCGCGTCTTCACCGCTGCGGTGACTTTCCCGGGACATTGCAGTGATTTTGCGGTTGATGGGTGACCCGGATGCAGAGGTGTGGGTTTCTGACAGGTAGGACATGTGTGGGTACACTGGGTGATATGTTCCTGTCCACACCAGAGTGTCTGATGTGGACAGGAACCGTATGTCAGCACAGGAGTTGTGTGTTGTGGTTGTACGCGGAGCTGTGTATTTGTGTACCTGCGGCGTTGTCCGCGACGGTGTATTATTTGCTGGTGGTGGATGAGGTACAGCAGCGGAAAGGCTTGAAGGGCTGGATCCATAGCGGTCACGACCACATGGAGGGGACCGGGAGTCGAGTTTCACTCTCCGCTGTAGTGCTTCCGCCGTCTCCGGGTGGGTGGATTCTCCGCTGCGGTGTGATGGGCTGTTTGCGGCATCGTAATTTGTACGGCGGACGGGACGTCATTCCGCACGGCGGTGTGTCTCTATTGGCTCCCTCCGCCGCGGTTGTGGGCGGTAATTTCTGGCGGTTCACGTAACTCCGCAGCGGACGGAAAATGGGCTATGTTTGCCCATAGTAATATGGCGGACGCGAGGACCCCCGCTGGAGTGCTGAAAAGGACATTTTCCGTCACCGCCAGCACAGCGGATGTGCCTCCGCCAGCCATCGTAATCAGCCCCTAAGAGTCTGAGGTCTCTGCTGAAGAAAGGGACTTCCTTTGTATGGAATGAAGAGTGCGAGTCTGAATTTTGTTCTATAAAAGAAACACTAAGAAAGGCATCCTGTTTGCAGAGTTTTGAGCCTGGCCATGAGTCCATAGTTATGTCTGATGCTTGTTCTAAGGGACTTGTAGCGGTACTTTTACAGACACAATGGCACAGAAAGAACTATTTTATTCATTTCAAGGAGTTTGAGAGGGGCGGAACTGAATTATTCAGTTGTAGAAAAAGAGGCTTTGGCTGTATTCTTGGCTGTACAAAAGCTAAAAAAATGTGTGTGGGGAAGCAAGTTTGTGGTTAAAACCGATCACAAACCCCTCAAAGAGATTTTTGAAAGAAAAGGCTTAGATGCAGTTTCTGCTAGGATCAGGCGATGGGTTATCGGATTGCAGGAATTCCATTTTGATGTGGAGTATGTTCCTGGTGCTAGGAATTGGGTTGCTGACTGTTGTTCTCGCCTAGTCAGTACTTCTGATGTAAGTGGGGATGCTGTTGATGAAGATGATAATTTGGATGTCTGTTTAATAAGGGAAGGTGTTGTAAGAGAAGAAGAGTGGGTGATTGAAGTTAGCAATGATCCCATCTTACAAAAAGTGATGGAAAAGATTGGAAATGTTTGGTCCAGTGCTGACAAAAATCATGATGATTTACAAAGCTTTTGGAGAGTCATGGATGAGTTTTCGGGTCAAGGTGGGTTTGTGTTTAGAGGCACTAGACTAATCCCTCCGATTGCTTTGAGAGAGGGTTTGATCTCTTTGGCTCACGAGAGTCACCCAGGAATATCCAAGACCAAAGAGAGGTTGAGACAAATGTATTGGTGGCCTGGAATGGATATTCAAGTTGAACGTGCTGTGAGAGATTGCAGTGCCTGTTGCAATGCAGACAAAACATTCAAATGCAGAGTACAGCCTATGGTAGTGAGAGATTTACCAAAAGGACCCTGGAAAGAGGTTGCTTTTGATATCCTAGGCCCCATTCGTTGTTCGAGTGTTGATAAGTATGTTTTAGTACTCGTTGACATGTTTTCCAGGTGGCCAGAAGTTGCCATTACAAATTCTATTGAAATACGTGATGACATTCTGTTTTTGGAGCAAGTTTTTGAGAGGGAAGGCTTTCCGGAATCTCTGTTAACAGATAATGGAGTACAATTGGTCCCTCGTGAAATGGAAGAATTTTTAAAAAGAAGGGGTATCAAGCACAAAAAATCAGCTCTGTATCATCCTGAGACCAATGGTATGGTTGAAAGGTTAAACAAAGTGTTGAAAGAAACCATACAGCGTGCGATTGCGAATAATTTATGTTGGAAGGATGAGCTGTTTTGTAAAGTGAGAAACTACAGAATAACTCCTCATTCTAGTACAGGATTCTCCCCCTTTGAGTTGTTCAGAAGGAGAAAGGCTAATAGTCTTGTCTGTCCTTCTTGGGTTAATGACAAGGTGAGCGATGGTTTGTGTGTTAAGCAAAGGAAAGAGTTGAAAAATGTAAAGGAACACAACTTGGCTTCAAAAAGGAAGAAGTTGTTTAATTCCCGGAAAGCCACGAAGAAAACTGTGGTTCAGGTTGGTGACTTAATTAAAATTAAGATCCTCGTGGTGGTTTTTTAGTACTGGTTCAAAATTTTCCTCTCCCATGAAAGTTATTAAAGTTTTTGAGAATGGGGTCAAGACAGAAGATCATCGCATCTGGAATTTGGGTCGTGTCATGAAGGTGTTTACGAGAAATGTAAACAAACCCTGTGATGATGATGCTGGTCTTGACACTGGTGCAAAAAAATTGAGGAAGACTTCTAGAGTTTGTAGAAGACCTCTTTATTTAAACGAATATGTATAAATCCTCTCTGTTATTTTTTTTTCCAATTTTTTTAATTTTTTTTATTTTATTTGTTTAGTTCTTCGAGTTTTGTTGTTATGAAAGGAGGGAGGTGTGTACTATCCTGTATTATGTCTAAAACTGGCATGTGTTGTAAGCCAGTGTTAGCTCTAGTAGAATGCTAGTGCAGTGTTCCTTTGTGCTTAGTGTTATAGAATGTGAGGGGGTTACCAAGCGACAGATAACGGGATTGACTGAACCTGAAGGTCGCTGTGCTGTGCAGGCTGAAGTGTATGTCCTCCTGCTTAATAAACATCTGCTACTTCAATTGGAATCAAGCCTTTCAACCTTATTTCACCTGTGTACGCATCCGTACACAAGCTCCCATAGAGTGCTATGGGAGTCCGGCCGAACCGAGTCCGTAACCATGCAGTTGCATCGTACTCGCTCGGTTGGACTCGCACAACGCGTTTCGCTTGGAAAGCCCTCTAGATCCGATTCGTACGGAGGGCTTACCAAGCGAGATCGGAATCGGCCTCTTAATTGTGAACAAAAAAAAACATGTGTTTGCAAATAAAAACTTTAACAATAAAAACTAACATATGTCTCCTTTTTTATTTGAATGTACATATAAACTCTTTAAAAAACTACATAATAAACAATAAAAATGTACTATTCCTAACTCCAAAACCAACTAAACTCAGGAAAAATGCTGGATAATAAACCATAATAAATTACTATTCCAACTCCAAAACCAACTAAACTCAGGGAAAGTGCTGGATAATAAACCATAATAAATTACTATTCCAACTCCAAAACCAACTAAACTCAGGGAAAGTGCTGGATAATAAGCCATAATAAATTACTATTCCAACTCCAAAACCAACTAAACTCAGGGAAAGTGCTGGATAATAAGCCATAATAAATTACTATTCCAACTCCAAAACCAACTAAACTCAGGGAAAGTGCTGGATAATAAACCATAATAAATTACTATTCCAACTCCAATACCAACTAAACTCAGGGAAAGTGCTGGATAATAAACCATAATAAATTACTATTCCAACTCCAATACCAACTAAACTCAGGGAAAGTGCTGGATAATAAACCTTAATATATTACTATTCCAACTCCAAAACCAACTAAACTCAGGGAAAGTGCTGGACAATAAGCCCCAAAAAATTACTATTCCAACTCCAAAACCAACTAAACTCAGGGAAAGTGCAGGATAATAAACCATAATAAATTACTATTCCAACTCCAAAACCAACTAAACTCAGGGAAAATGCTGGATAATAAACCATAATACATTACTATTCCAACTCCAAAGTCAACTAAACTCAGGGAAAGTGCTGGATAAAAAAATACCCGTAATTACTATTCCAACTCCAAAACAACTAAACTCGGGGAAAGTGCTGGATAATAAACGCCCAAAAATTACTATTCCAACTCCAAAACCAACTAAACTCAGGGAAAGTGCTGGATAATAAACCATAATTAATTGCTATTCCAACACCAAAACCAACTAAACTCTAAGAAAGTGCTGGATAATAAACCATAATAAATTACAATTTCAACTCTAAAACCACATAAACTGAGGGAAAGTGCTGGATCATAACCCCCCAAAAAATTACTATTCCTAACTCCAAAACAAAAAAACTAAAGGAAAATGCTACATATTTCAAAAATTACAAATATGTAAAAATATAAAATATTTCAAAACTATTAAATAAACAAAAATTGAAAAAAAAACATTTTCAAATTTAACTCAATGTTTTTTATATTTGTCCCCAAAAATGTTAAATAAAATTTTTAAAATAAATAAATGATTAAAAAATACAATTATTTACAAATTATTATAAAAAATTTGAGACACCCCTTCTCACAAAAATAAAAAAATATAAATATTAAATTCTAAATCATAATTACAATCTAAAGATTTTGCAATTCAAAATTATCAACATTTTAAAATAATTTATTAAAACTAAAAATAAATTTAAAAACACAATATAAAAATTATGTAAAAAACATTTTAAAATAATAAACCGATCATATATTTATTTAAATATTTTTTTAATTAAAAAAAATATTTATAAATATTTTACACAATTTATATCAAAATATTACCACCCAAAAAATTCAAAATTTTGAAAATTTTACAATTTCATTTTTTTCTAAATTACTTATATCTTTCAATATTTTTTTATTAAAATGTATTTTTAACCAACATTCTTAAACTGCTCCCACCCTTATCCCCTATAAACCCAACATCCCGCTCCTAAATGTTTACATAAAATTAAAAAAATATAAAAAATTTCAATAAATATTTTCAAATTACTCCTCATGCTTATCCCCTATAACCCCATCCTGCTCCTAAAATTTTACAAAAATTTTAAAATTATTTAAAGTTTTAAACAAATATTTTTAAATTACTCCCCACCCTTATCCCCTATAAACCCAAGATCCCACTCCTAAAAATAAATTAAAATACAATAAAAACAAAAATGTTTGCATAAAAAAATAAATTGAAAAATATAAAATAACTACTACCAAATTAATTAAAAAATAACATTAATCAAAAACAAAAAAATTGATATTATTTACAATATATTTGCCATCGATATTTACAAAATGGATATTTCTACGTTACACAAAAATCAATATTTTAAACAACGAAAAACTTACCTCGATATTTTCCACCATCGATATTCTTGACTCGATCTTCATGCAATTCGATATTTCAACGTTGATATTCTGTCCCTGCACCCAGTTCTGGACAGTGCTACGAATAGTGCGGGTGAGCAAAGAGGTCCCAGTCCTCCGGTATCCGATAACGAGGGGGGAATCGCAGGGTGTGCTCAAGCAGCCAAAGGGACAAAAGAATGCAAGTTTTAGGGCAAATTCCTACCAAGAAGAACAGGGCATAGCTCAGACCGAAGGAGGCAACCGAGGTGGGAGTTAGAATTGAAGTGTGAATTAAGGTTGGAGAGAGAAAGAGCTCTCACCCTGGAAGCATAACGAGAGAGCAGAGCAGCATGCCCTCCACCTGAGGGGAGCAGGGGTAGATACAGAGCACTGCTCAGAAAAGAGTCCAAGGCAGAACTAGAGGGGAGGCTTCTGTCTGGGACCCGAGCCTCACTGATCAAGCAATAAGAGATCAAGGTAGCTTGGTGCAAACTCAATTAAGATGCAGGAGAAGCAACATGGCGCCTTTGTATGAGCATGAGGAGAGCAGTGACAAAGGTGTCTGCTTCTCCCACTGAACGCACAGGAGATAGTGATCAGAGAGGAAGGCGAGATCTTCGTGTGACCATCTTGCCACCTGCCAGCCGGCTGGACTGAAAGGGAGGGCCAGTATGATAGATCCTGGCTGGAGGAGGTATCCTTCGAACCAGAGGACATGGCAGTTGCAGAAGACTGTATCCGGCATGGAGGGGGAATTCCCAAGTGAAACTTCGCCTACATGCAGAATAGCCTAAGAAGATGGAGTACTACGTTAGGGAGAAACCAGCAGTGCTACCCCAAGCCAAAATGTGCCCGCTACTGCAGAAGGGCACATCAGGGACCATCTATGTGACATGGGCCCAGATGGATAAAGAAAGGCTCAGGACAAAATTGCCACCATTGTTGGATGGGGCGGGGAAATGGATTTCATATTTTGAGAAGAACACCACAGGAATAAACCTAGTGATAGGTGATGTCAGAAGTCTGCTAAGCAGTCTCATCGGAGAGCAGACCTACATGGTGTTCGCCCAAGCCCGTATCCCACCAGTCATGCTGACAAAGACTGAGCATGACTAGGCCACATTCAATTCACACAGGCACCAGATATGGATGACCCCGAGGGAAATACTGACTGCCCAGATGTGGTAGGATTGTTGGCAGAAAGCATGAAACCTGGGGAGACCAGCTGATTTTTTTGGACAGAATGAGGGAACGATAGTGACAAGAGACAGGACAACCTTGGACCGATACGGGCCCGCAGGTCGCATTCTTCTATAACATCCTCAAAAAAGGGCTGCCCACTGAAATACAAAGCAGATTGTACAGCGTAGTAGGGTTAGACACCAAACCCTGGTGGGGGATACAGGTCCACATATTACATTATTACAGAAAAAAACAGTAAAAGGACAAAGAAAACAGGAGCAAGCCCAGAGAGACACCGCCAAGTTAGTCCAAAACAAATTAAAAAAAACGACCTCGAGGGGGCCGCGTTGGCTGCAAGCGTGCAAATGGCACCAGTCTTGAAGGGGCTTCACCGTAGAACCCCAGAGGGTTTCAACCCAATTATAACGGCAGAGGTAAGGGAGGTTGGCAGCAGCCAGACCTCAGAGAATGTCACGATTGCCACAGAATGGGCCACATGGCTGTCCGATGCCGCATAAAAGCATATCACAATCACAGATCGATAAATCTGGGCCATTCCCTTCAACATCCCCATCCTCAAAACCAATCCCAGGGTAACCTGAATGCACCTTACACTCAGCCAGAGGGAGGTCAGACAGCCACTGCACCACCAGAGCAGGGATCAGGTGGTTGGCCAAACACGTGGCAACAGCAGCAACAGACAGGGAACCCAGCCCAACAAAGACCGGGGCCCCCACCACGGCAGGGAGGGGTAAATATCTGGAGAGATAGTTAGGACTGGGAGTCAAACTCTGCTCTGCAGGTGAAGTTTTGCAACTCTGTGCTCTGCTCTGAGGGTAGAGCTCGGCAAAAACTCCGCTGACCAGTGCAGCAGCGCCCAGTCCTAATCAATATCAGAGGCGTAGAAAGGCACCGACTCCTGTTCATAGCCCAAGAGTATTTCACAGTGTCTCTGGGAACCTTCCTCGAAGCAGTGGGATGCAGGTGGCTCTCAGTAGGACATCTGTACTGCCTTGGGATGGACAGGCGCTTTGGACTTTCAATGGTTTTAGCAAGGTTAACTGAGGGCACTGGTGCCAAGCTTCCACATGTGAAGGGCGCATTTAACCAATGGCTTTCTACATTATAACAAAACAAATATTTCTGTGTCTGTTCATTTGCCCTGAACAAAAAATACGAAGCTGAAGCTGCTGGTAGGTAAAGTTTCATAGCTTTTGCATTAAATGAAGCATGAAGAAAATTGTCAAAGCTGGTCTGTCAGCCTGAAGTACAGTGTGCGTCCCTTGGCTCTCAGGCCTAATGTACCTTTATCAGTGACAGGCAGCACTCCTCTCCCCCACATGTTCCCGTCCCTGAGGGCAGCGCTACATCCACCTGAGCATGCTCTGGGCCGGGGTAGCCTAGCGGCTTGAAACCACATCCCTAGCAGGCATGCAGTGCTGTAGGTTCGTCTCCGCCGCATGCGTGACTATCGGTTTCCAGCCGACACCAAAGCAGCACTAAGGGCCTGATTACGATGGCGGTGAACCCGCTACCGGTGGCGGGTACACCGCCATCATAAGGCCATTCCCCGCCCGCCAGATAAGGATAGCGGGCGGTGTGCTGGCGGGCAGAAGGCCCGTCCGCCACGGGTCCGACAGAGGCAATCGTTATGTTTGCCTGTCGGACCTGACCCGCCTCCCTAGAATGGTGGCTGTGCCTAGCAGGCAGCGTCCACCACATAAGGATGCTGCATCCCTGCCAGCCTTTTAATGGCGGTTCCCCCGCCATGGAAAGGCTGGCAGGGATTGACTTTGGGGGCCCGTTGCGGGCCCCCGCTGTGCAGGGGCACTTTCGTTTTGCACTTTGCTGCCCCCCTACATTTCCCTGCACCATGTGGCAGGCACCACCTGGTGCCTGCTACGTAGTGCAGGGAAAAGCAAAACCTGCATTTTTCTCATTGCGGCGGGTGATGCAGCCAGCAGCATCTGCCGCAATGTTGAAACTGCCGGCGGCCGCATTGTAATTTGAGGTGCGGGAGCAGTATCATAATCACCCCCTGTGTTGGGAAGACCTAGGGGGTCATTGCGATGGCGTACAGACTTAAGTCCGTCTGCCATCGTCCCGGGGATTGGGACCGGCCTATAAGGCGGCGGTCCCGCAGGTGAAATTACAATGCGCCCGCCACCATGGCAGCCGCATATGGCACGTTTAACATTGCGGCGGGTGCTGCTGGCTTGACAATGCCGATTGACATTGTTGTGTCTGGCGGATAGAGACAGAGCAGATTACACTTTAGCGGCTAATGTTATCTAATCTATCCCGTGTGGTGATAGAGAACAGGGGTTAGTGACAGGGGCTAGTAACAGGGGGTAGTAACAGGGGTTAGTGACAGCAGGTAGTAACGGGGGGTAGTAACAGGGGTTAGTGACAGGGGGTAGTAACAGGGGGTAGTGACAGGGGGTAGTGACAGGGGTTAATGACAGGGGGTAGTAACAGGGGGTAGTGACAGCAGGTAGTAACGGGGGTAGTAACAGGGGTTAGTGACAGGGGGTAGTAACAGGGGGTAGTGACAGGGGGTAGTGACAGGGGGTAGTGACAGGGGGTAGTAACAGGGGGTAGTGACAGGGGGTAGTAACAGAGGGTAGTAACATGGGGTAGTAACATGGGGTAGTAACCGACATGGCAAAGGGCCTGGAGCTCCAAGGAAGCTGTGCAGTTATGATGTTTCTTTATAAGTCTAGTGACTGTGACGTATGTTTCTTTACCATGTTGTTTTGGCATTTTTAAAAGTTAGGACAAACTTCGACATGTGTGAGTGTTACCGTTATGCCACAGCTCCCCGTGTTTGCCACTTCAGTTCTCCTGGATTAGAAGGTGGGGGATCTTGGCCGGTCAGGGACCGAAAACACATTGAATCCACATGGGGACCTTTAAAGCGTGTTTTGTCTATTTAGGACCATTGACACAGACTCATCTTTGGGCAGCACTGAGAGGGGGACACATAAAGAGTAGTGCACACACTGCACCAATAAACAAAAGACTCCCTTTCATGGTCCCACAAGCTGAAGTACTCCAGCCTTGAGGTAATGTGGACGCTGGTTTACACCAGGTCGGTCCCACGCCAAGCCAGCTGATCTCACAGTGACAGTGACACATACCTTCATGGAGTTTGCTTTCTCTCCAGTCAGCCGCAACCCTGAAATGAACCATGTCTTCAGCAAACCATTTTTCTGTGAGAAAAGTTATGTATTTTTGAAGCACCTGATGTCTGTGACTGTGACGTGTTGTACAGATTCAGCAGCAGCGTGCCTGGCAGGACAGGTCGAATTGGAAATATGTCTGCAATGCCAGCCCAGTGAAGCATTCAAAATGGACTGTCCACCTCAAATGAAATGAGTTTAAAGGAATTCACGCATAAAAGTGTGCCACGGTCCTGCGAGGATTGTACCCACCAGTGCCACTGCCTGAGGAAGAGCTTGCGCACCGCACAGCACCGCTGGGGAGAGACTACATCTCCCATCACCCCCTGCAGCACCTGAATTCGAGCATAAAAGCGCGCCAAGGTCCCAAGGCGCAGGACGCGCCCGGGCAAAGCGCAGGCCAAGGGCAGGTCCGTCCACGCCCGTCAGCGCCCGGAAGAGGCAGGCTGGGCCCCCCCTCTAAGATGCGAGGGAGATTTTAGGCGCGGGCCCTGTGAAGGCTCGCAAAAGAAGCGAACCTCTCAGAATGGGTAAGCGCAAGGCAACAATTCCAAAGGCGTTGACGCCTCACCATACGCTCTGCTCCCAATGCTCCTAGCTCTTCTTGGGGAAATTAAATCTGCCCTGACACGACCGAAAACTTCCAAGGAAAGGTTGGGAATTCAATGGTTTGATGAGCCCTGCGCAAGAGCTGTAAAAGGCCTGCGTAAGGCTCTCAAAGCGTCTCCCAGAGGCCAGACCATTATTAAGGTTCTACACAACACATATTAATTGGCCTGGAAAACAGGGAAATGGAATTGAAAGAAGATGCCCTGGAAAGTCTGACTAGGGCCGCATGAATCAACAATAGCAGGGAATTTTGGAAGGTGATAAACGCCCCTTTCTTCAAGAGTAACAGAGAGACCTCTTGACAATCATGTGGGTGAGGATGCTTGGGTAGCCCATTTTGAAAAGATCTTTGGGTTGGATATTGTCCCTACGAGTCACCCACCTGGTAACCCACAACCCCAATTGGAGCATTTATAATTTAGCCTGGATGAAGTAAGAACCGCTCTGGGTAAATGCAGCCATGCCAAAGCTCCACGTCCGATGGGGGCCTATTTATTTATTTCTTGATCATCAAGCTCTGAGGGTCCCATTTGACTGCAATAGCCATACTAAGTTATGGGAACTAATGGGAGACGTGGGCACAGAGGCGCAGCTGATCAATCTTAGCAGCCAGATGTATTTACAAGCGATGGCGTGTGTGCAATACGGTAGGAATGGGGAATGTACACGCTCTTTTAAAATTATGAGGGCATCACACATGGCTGTGTCCTTACCCCATTCTTTTTCTCGCTCTACACAAATGGGGTGGAAGCCACGCTCATTGGCTCCACACAGGATGTCCCCTCCTCCCCTCCTCCCCTCCTCCCGTCCTTCCCTCCTTCCCTCCTCCCCTCCTTCCCTCCTTCCCTCCTTTTACTCTCCCGATTTTGGCCTATGCAGACCACGCCATCCTAATAGCCAGGACAGGCTTTGGGCTTTAGAGTGAAGGAGTCCAACTCTTTTGTTTTAGTGACAGGTCTAGCAAACTCTAAAAGAACCCCTTCTTTCTACATTGGAACCCGAAAATTGGAAGTAGTGGAGACCTTCCCCTATCTAGGGGTCACATTTGATAAAAAACAATCCTGGTCACACATGGTGGACAGTGGAGACTAATAATGGAGCGAACAATGGTTGCAGTCTCGGGTTTTACTAAGAAAGTGGGCTCAAGACCCATTGCCACCATAAAAAAGATATACAGTGCCAAAACTATTTCGGCCACAACATACGGGGCAGGGATCTGGTGAACAGCTCCAATAGACTCTCTCCAAAAGTTAGAAGACTGTTATTTTTGAAGATGATTGTCTCTCTCCCAGGCTCATTTTCAAACCACTTTTGCCATCTAGAATTAACTGGCATCGTTAGACTTGCCCCTGTCATGCTTTGGCACTCGATATGGAAAAGAGACTTCGTAGACCTAACTAAGACCATTATAAGAAACGGTCTGTCATCAGACAGCGTACAAAAAACCGCATGGTTGCAGGACGTTAAATCTAATGGGGCAGATTTACAAGCCCCTTGCGCCACTTTTGTGTCACTTTTAACATGGGAAAAGTGACGCAAAAGTGGCGCAAGGGGCTTGTAATATGCCCCAATATGCCTCGGTTAGGCGCACCAAAACTATTTACAAACCCAAGCTCTTGTGACAGATTTCCGAAAAAGAGACTCAAAGCTTTATTTCTAGCCAGGGCAGAGCATGAAAGAAAGGAAAAGCACCATGTAAAATCCTTCATAATGCTGCCCCAGCAGACCCCGACCCCAACTGAGGGCGAGTAAGCATACTCGGAACGTGTCAGACATTTACAGCGTAGATTTGTTCTCATTAATTCCGCTGACGCTGGGTTTCACCGAGAAGAGTTACTCTGTTAAAGACCTGTCTCCCTGCCCATGTGACAACTTTTCTGAACAATCTGATCTTCATGTTTTCTTTTCTGTAACTTTTATAAAGAACAACGAGCCAGATACTTTGTATCCCTCTTAAAACACGATAACTTTGTACAGAGTCGTGCTGCTCTGTATTTTTTTTAAAAACTCAATGACCCCTTCATTTGCTTCGCTGTAGCCTCATGTCCATGGGTCTGCACGCGGAGGAGACAGTTTGTATAAATGAATTCTGTAGAATTTTTACCTAATTGTTCTTATTTTAGTACTCAGCAATTTACTGAGCTGATAAAAGAGCATCAGGCATGGGGGTTTCTCGAAGAATTTCCTGTTTAAAAACTTGCATCAAAATTTAGCGGCTGATTACGATGGCGGTGAAACCGCCACCAGCAGGCTGCTGGTGGCGGTTTCCCCGCCATCGTAAAGCACTTCTCCGCCCACCAAATTACAATGGCGGGCAGTGTGCTGGTGGACGCAAAGTCCGTCCGCCACGGGTCCGCCACAGGCAATCATTACGATTGCCTGGCGGACCCACCCTACATCAACAATATGGTGGCGGTGCCTAGCAGGCACCGCCACCATATTACGATGCTGCCGCCCCACCAGCCGGTCTATGGTGGTGAAACCTCCATTCAAAGGCTGGCGGGGATTGTATTTAGAGTCCCGTAGCGTTCACTTTACTGGTTGTTGGCACAAATTATTTAAAATTTTTAATGGAGAATTTTTAGAAGTGAACTGCCACTAACCAGGCACTTGTAACATATATCTTGTATTTTTATGCTTCGCCAGATTTTATTGTTTGGAAATAGTTTAATGTATGTACTTTTATGATCTATGTTCCTAAAATGTATCGAATAAAGTTATTTGACTTGAGTTTACAGTAATAATGTGGAGCAACGCTTCCCTCAAGTGGCTATTTGAAGAATATTATAAGGCTGCCTAACTGCAATTATTAGTGTAAAAGTACATAACAGGCTTTGAACTCTAGAAGTTTAGAGGACTCTGCTCACGGAACTCCACAGAATCTCGCAGAGACTTCCGGTAACTCCGTGGAGTTCCGCAGAGTGAAACTCAGCGAGCTCCAACCAGGCCTAGAGATAATGCCCTTACGCAAATACAAAACCCAAATCCACAGTAAGTTAAAACCCCCAATGCAAAACATCCACTTCACGCAACGCACACTTCAACATTCATTTAAAAACAAAGACCAATGAGACAACATTAGGAATTCAAGCCTTTTACTTGCATTCGGGTAATTCAGGGCTGCTGTACGTTTTGGCGATCGGGAATCTGCACTAGAGTTTGCCATTTGGGGTGCCTGCGGGAGCCAGGGTCCCACTCTGCTGCTGATTCCGCAGGGTGGGGTTGGCAGTCCATGCCCCGGGGGAGTGCAGTCTGGCATGGGGGCAGGGCAGCTCCCGTCCAAATCCTTAAAAGCAGGAACCGAGGTCCCATCACCCAAGTCCAATTGGGACGGGTTCGGATTACCAAAGTCAAAGGACCAGAGGCCCGGGACCAAAATTCCTTCATGGCGTGTGCTTCCAACCACAGCACCCCCAAAAGCCAGAAGCCTCCAGCCAATCAAGGCCCCCTTTTAGTTCCAAAACAAAGCTGTCCTCCAGTGTTTGGAGCCAGGTTTCCTGTATGCTTGCGATAGTGAAGACCCCCTAACCTCCACCGCCCAAAATCAGACAGATGGTGAAGCACTGCATGGCGCCGAGACAGTCGGGAGGGGAGGTCGGCCCAAACACCCAACTGTCCCTGATCATCACTCCAGTGTCTAATTTGCAAAAGAAAAGGTGCTGGTGCCCAAAACGCAGCTCAGAAGCCCGAGGCTAGCGTAAATAAAGTTGGCGTGCCAAACTACAAGGCTGGTAGTCTAAATCCACCTCATGTCTTTTTTAATCCACTATCTGACAGTCCCTGCCCCTTTATTTCATTCTTTAAGGCCCCTGCCCTCTCCCTTTGTGAAGGTTTTGCTGTCTTCCTCTTCCTCTGTCGTCTTTCTCTTTTTTTCGTCTTTCCAATCTCTGTTTTTCCCTGTCTTGTTGTTGACAAATATCAGATGGGAACAAAATAAGCGCAGGTCCCCACAAATAAGTGCTGCTTAACCACTGGCTCAAACAAAACACTGCCCTTACACCCCTGGCCGTGGTGCCACAGTACCCATTGCACCAATGAAACAACACACATGATTTACAGTTGTTATTCCTCATTGAAGTAGAAGTTACAATACCTATTGTTGTTCCATACATTGAGCCATGGAAAGGCCACCAGTGGACAGAGTATTGGAAAAGTGTCCAGGAAGTCGCAGCTAGAAAGCGACTGCTAAGTGCAGCATCTGCCTTTGAGTACTCTATGCAGTGGCCTAACAGGAATGGTGATTACACTCTATCTCGTGGCGGTCGATGAGACGCACTAGCCCAGGGCTGCTAATATTACAACATGTCCAAAACCTGGAAAAACAATTGGTAAACAAGCCCACAGTGGTCCCTAAACCTTCTGGTCAGCACCTGTCAATCAGTTTAAGATATAAAACTTTATTTTCAGCTCAGGCTTTCAAAATGCTTCCACACTGCACCTGGCAGACCGAACGGGTTCATTCAGTGGAAACAAAAAGACCTCTACTTCCAGATCAGGTGTGGGGACCGAAACATGGAAAGTTCAAAAGGTTAGCAGTGGGAGAGGTGAGCAGGAAGTGGGTGGCAGCACCATTCTCGAGCAACATGTGAAAAGACTGGCCCTGAGCACGTCAAATGCAGAACTACAGACATCTCCAAGTGATCTCACTTCTGTGCGAACTGATTAAAAAAAGCATGCTACGCACCTTTAACCTGAGCCTCCGCGACGTCTCGAAAAGCCTATCCCGAACTCTCCCAGTCTGCCTCAATCCAGCTCAGCCATGAGCCCGCCCTCAGCCACGACCATCCAATGAAAACCATATGTTCCTTCGTGACAGGCATGCATGGTCCTCTGACATCACCAACGTGATGATGATGATCCACATTCAACATGCCTGGACCAGGGCGGGTCAGCCGCGAAGGCCCACCAGGCAGACACCAAACGACAGGCAGATTTATCCTTAATAATTACTAGGCCTACCGCCAAGGGAAAAAAATCACATAGACCCGGCCCTGTGAGATAAGTGTCGGTGCTGAGTTCTGGCCTCGCACCGGACTCTCATTCTAGCAATATTCTGCCTCCTCCTTTCCTTCAAAGTTGTTCAAACATCCAAAAGCCTGCTCATCTTGCCATGTCCCTCTAAAACAACAAAAGAAGTGTCATTTACAATTTTTGAAGCACACGCATTCCAGGTCAAATCAAAGTATGGTACAATTAAGAAACATGAAAGCAATGGTAAAGACTTTGTTTCTTCTTTGATGTTTTTTATTTCTTCCACTCCCTCTAGCCAATGCGTTTCGTCATTTGGGGGTAACAACCCTACGACTTCCTCAGGGCTGGAAGTAATACAAATACCAAGTTTGTAGTACACGAAACATTACACAAATCTCTATGAACTAAATGCATGCCAAATTTTCACCCTGTGCAAGAAGGTCATAATCGTTCAAAAGAGTGTCCATCTAGTGAACTGTTTAACAATAAACACCATGAATTCATAGTCTTGAAAAGAAACACGTGTTCTGTGCCTAATACCTTCTATTACTCAATTAAAGCATGCTAGTATTTAGATACTAATGATGACATATCCTTGAAATATAAACAAATTGCGTCATCTGTATTCGTGATGCCCCTATAGTGTTGTGAAATTTCAATCTCGCCATAATTTGTGATTAATTATAATTATTGACCACACGTGAATCACACTCTCCCAAGGAAGAAAAAAGGCCCGGGAGACGTGCTATACCTTAGGGTATTGGATGTATTCAAGATCAAGATCTGTAAGGACCAAGAGAGAATATATATTGTATGATGAGACATGAGGCACAAGTATCACAATGCGATATCCTTGATCTTAAATTGCAACAATTCATGGGTTAAATGCCAAAGTAGGGCTTACCTCCTGACGTGAGTTCAAATCAAGAGATCTTATGTCCAATAAATATCCAAGTGTATATTTGTATTTGTCCAGTAGAGATTAATAAATGCCAATTTCTGCAAGAAATATCATAATCAATGTATAAAGTACCGCCCCAAATTTATCTAGGCGCAGTCCCTAATTCAATAGTCAATCACATGCTTACCGCAGCGTATTGGGTAAAATATTCTCTTGGGAGAAAATAAACTCCCGATTGTGGGGATCAGGTCCCTGAAGTACGGGGAAAACCTGTAGCTCAAAAGAGCAACATTCAAAATCTCGACTCACGTAGTACGAGACCTGCTTATTCAATATGTCCAAAAGTAAAGCGTACCTAAGGTCAATGGTACCCGTGCCCGATTACAGGTAAGACAGCCGACTTCCGCGTTGGTTTACAATTAAAACAAACGCAAGAAATCAATGAAGGGACTCGGCGCGCACGTGATAATGCGTGAGCGCCATCTTGGAACAGTAAGTCAAACGTTTCAGAAGTATCAACTGCCAAGTGAGGGTGCCATCATAACGGGGTGCATATGGTGCATAACGCGTACCAAGAAGATGTTGTATGCTTATCATCATACGCGATCCTGTGCCTCAATGTTGTCAAGTAATAAAGATTATAATATTACATTATAAAGTATTATTAACAGTGTATACGCACAGAAATTTATGAAGACACCAGTGATGATTACCACTGTGTAAATAATATAGTCTGTAAATACATTTTTGACAGCATTATAGAGGTATCTCTCTGCCACGAAGTGTAAATATATAGTGTCATCAGCTCCTAAAAGTTGCCAACAGTGTTGGTTCCACACATAATATATAAAAAAGAAAGGGGAAAAATATGAATGGGGCATCCCAAAAGTTCATGCTAGGTAGAATTACCATGTAAATCCAGTCCTTAATTGATCAGTCGGAGGGTATGTAAGCATAATTACATATGAGTCTTTTAATGAAGTATAATGGAGAATATAATATTGGTAATCCAGTACCATAACACAACATTCAAAATTGAGCCTAATAGGCCGCTATAAGGATGTGGCCATATATAGTGATCTGTCTAGGTCAAATTCACCGATAATGACATTTTAGTTACCCAAGAAATACTGCAGCTCGTGATCAAAATTAAGGCCGTCCTCTACGGCCCTAAGACGCATGATCCACCTTGCCTCATGTCTACGTAGTTTCAGCTCACTATTACCACCTCGTGGATCTTGCTTTACGTGTTCAATGCCATAAAAAACAAATGTTTTATTGGTACCCTAGTCGACACAGTTGTGTACATGTTCAGCAATAGGATATCTTGCATCATTCTGTTTTATCGCGCGCATGTGCTCGCTGACGCGATCTTTCAATTGCCTTAAGGTGCTCCCCACGTAAATCTTACCACATTTGCATGAAATTACATATACAACATATTTGGTGCTACAATTGATATTAGTAAGGATGGTATACATTTTATCCATATTACCACAAAACTGTTTGGTTTTATCCTGCGCCCATCTGCACATCCCGCAGTGGCCGCACTTGTAGAATCCCTTAGAAAGTTCTGTCAGCCATAGTTCACGTTGTGCCTTTATTGGGTAGCTGGGACTCAGTATAGAACTAAGTGATGGACACTCTTTTGAATGATTATGACCTTTTTGCACAGGGCGAAAATTTGGCATGCATTTAGTTCTAGAGATTTGTGTAATGTTTCGTATATTACAAACTTGGTATTTGTATTATTTCCAGCCCTGAGGAAGTCGTAGGGTTGTTACCCCCAAACAACGAAACTCGTTGGCTCGAGGGAGTGGAAGAAATAAAAAACATCAAAGAAGAAACAAGGGGGCTCATTACGATGACGGATGAAAAAGCACTCCGACCGCCGTTGTTGCGGAAAAAAAACACCAACATGTACCGCGGCAAAACCGGCGGTCACATTACGATGCAATGATTGAAAAATCCGACTGTGGCGGTCGGATTCCACAAAACTCCGCCTGCAACGTCCGGAAAAACAGAAAATCTGACCGCGGTGGACGGAAATGATGCGGAAAGCACCAAAAACGCCGATCGACAAGCGGAATGACCGCAAGTGAAATAATGATAAGATGGCGGAGCAAGAGGAACGATCTGTCGTTTCCGACCACCGCAGTCGCGCGAAAAGATGAATGTCAGAGCTGGCAGAACGATCATTGCATTCAGACAGCTGCGGTCGCGAGGAAAGAAGAATGGCGGTCGAAAGCAACCACACAACAAGGCTACCAAGTGTGGCTGATTTACTTCCGCTGCCTCCAAAAACATTTGACACACCCCAATGACACACCCCCATGGCATAAAAAAAATACAAATCCCAGGTCAACACAGAAAACACACCTGACATGAATACTCCATTTGGACACACCCACATAGCTGAGTATAAATCCAACCCCTTCCCTGACCAGCATCCTTTGCACAACTCCAGAAGTGAAGGGCCAAACACCACAGCAGAAAGGAGAGGCAAATCATCACACATCACACCATCACAACCACCCACACCAACAACACCAACACACACCTCACACATCTCCACCACCACCTTCCCACCTGTATGTGTCACCCATTTGCACATCACACACCATGACACAGAAAAAAATGCCAAAATTCACAGACAATGAGTTGTCAGTGATGGTAGATGAGATAATCAGAGTAGAACCACATTTGTTTGGAAGCATGGTCCAACAGACACCAGTAGTCAGAAAAAATCAAATGTGGGAAAGGATAGTCAACAAAGTCAATGCAGTAGGGACCACCCCTCGCACCCTGCGTGACATCAAGAGGAGGTGGCATGACCTCAAGAGCAGGGTGAAAGAGCGTGCCAACAAGAACCATGAGCTGGCTCAGAGGACTGGCGGTGGCCCTCCCATTCCACCACTAACATTCACTGAATGGGAGGAGAAGGTGCTTGCCATACTGCATCCAGAGAGTCTCACAGGAATAGCCGGGGGAGTGGAGGCTGGTAAGTACCAACAAATGTCTCCCATTACACTGTTATGTACTGTCTTGCACAACTAGAAAGCTACACTTCCTAGATCTAAATGCACTTATGTACAACACACTCTTCCCAACACATGTCTCACATATCTACCATTTCCTTCCTCTGAATCACCTCAAAGGTAGCTAGCAATATTTCCATGGGGGCATGTGTACAGGCAGGCAGCACTACAACTCCCACCAGGCACCCTTGTCCCACAGCTGAGCAAGATGGAATACTCCCCCCACCCAGAACCATGTGGCAGCCATTTCATTGCTCTCTTCAAACTTACAGGTAGGTAGCCTTCTCTACAGGGAGGAGGGTTTGTGGATAGGCAGCCAGCACTACAACTCCCACCAGGCACTCTTGTCCCACAGCTGAGCAAGATGGAACACTCCCCCCACCCACAACCATGTGGCAGACATTTAATTGCTCAACTCAAACTTACAGGTAGGTAGCCTACTCATGTTCTCTTGTCTCACCCCTGAGCAGGATGGTACACTCCCCCCACCCAAGAGCCATGTGGCACCCATTTCCCTCCACTGTGTTACCTAACATGTAGGTAGTCAGCGCATGCACCCTGTCATGCTTCTCAAAATCATATCCGCTTGGCATACCACTTGCACATTAATGGAATGGTAATGCTTCCTGTTACGGTATATGTGCTCACGTGCCTGTGGTGGAACTTGGCCAACGTGTGTGCAGTCAATGGCTCCAACAACATTAGGTATGTGTCCAAGGTCATAAAAATCACCCTTCACATCTGCCAATTCTTGTCTCCTTGGAAAGTGGATTTAGTGGTCCTTGTAGGTCAACAATGCAGACAGGACATCACGTAGCACCATGCTGAACACAGCTTGAGACATCCCACCGGTGATGGCCACCTTGTACTGAAACGAACCAGTGGCAAAGAAATGCAGTGCGGCCATCACCTTAACTGTTGGTGTCAAAGCTGTCGGGTAGGTTCTGTGAGGCCTCAAATGGGGCTCCAATTGAGCACATAGCTCTTGAAGGGTAAGGCGATTCAGACGGAATTTCCTTATGATGTCCTCATCCTCCATGTTCCCCAGCACTGGGAAAGGCCGATGCACATTTGGTCGTCTCCTACGTATTCTGAAAGAGGACACATGTAAATTCAATTCACAGATGAGATGTGGCAAACATCTTACATAATGACTAACTCAGCACCAACATTGACAGGACTGTAACAACAGCTGAATGCACAAGTCACATGCACAGACACCTTGATCTCATGTAGTCATACATGTGGTCAGTATGTACATACTAACTACTGTCAAATCAGAATCAGACTATGTGAATGGTAAATGGTACACTCCTACATCTTGTGTCACCAGCCCTGGGTATAGCTGACACAGCACATGTGGCAAACAGCAACACTGCTGAGTTGTACGTAGCTGCTGTACCTGCCACACCTTCTTGCTTTAGTCTCACTAAGCACAACATTTTTACACAATGAGCACAGTGTGTGTAAGCTGGTCAACTATCAAGATAAATACAGCAATGTACACAGTGATATAGGCACATTATGTGGTCAGTCCATCAATACTGTGGGTTGATGAGCCATCTTACACATTGGCATGTTCACAAAAATGAGACTCCATTACACCTCAAATCTGTAAACATGCACATAAATATCAAATTTGACATGTGAGTAAGTACATACCAATGCATGTACTCATGTGTACTGACATGATATGTGTGGGCATCATAGAGTTAAATGTCACACTCTCATTTCACTTTACAACCAGGTGCAACAATATAGTTTAAATGTATAGTGACCAGTGCTGCAATTTGCCAAGTGACAATGCATTATCACAATGTGTCCATAGGTGCGGTAGGTGTGCACCGCCACCGCGGGCCCGGTCATTGGATACAATTGAAAGATGCCGGATTGCGGTAGACACCACCTGGCCCCCGCGGTGTGACACCGCCTATGCCAATGCCATTGCAGCTAGGGGGAACCGCCATCGCGGTAGTGCAATACATTTTTGAAACTTGCGGTAGGCGTGCTCCGCCACTGCGGTCACGGTCATTGGATACAATTAAAAGATGCCGGATTGCGGTAGACACCACCTGGCCCCCGCGGTGTGACACCGCCTATGCCAATGCCATTGCAGCCAATGGGAACCGCCATCGCGGTAGTGCAATACATTTTTGAAACTCGCGGTAGGCGTGCACCACCACTGCGGTCACGGTCATTGGATACAATTGAAAAACGCTGGATTGCGGTAGACACCACCTGGCCCCCGCGGTGTGACACTGCCTATGCCAATGCCATTGCAGCCAATGGGAACCGCCATCGCGGTAGTGCAATACATTTTTGAACTCGCGGTAGGTGTGCACTGCCACTGCGGTCACAGTCATTGGATACAATTGAAAGATGCCGGATTGCGGTAGACACCACCTGGCCCCCGTGGTGTGACACCGCCTATGCCAATGCCATTGCAGCCAATGGGAACCGCCATTGCGGTAGTGCAATACATTTTTTAAACTCGCGGTAGGTGTGCACCGCCACTGCGGTCACGGTCATTGGATACAATTGAAAAACGCTGGATTGCGGTAGACACCACCTGGCCCCCGCGGTGTGACACCGCCTATGCCAATGCCATTGCAGCCAATGGGAACCGCCATTGCGGTAGTGCAATACAGTTTTGAAACTCGCGGTAGGCGTGCTCCGCCACTGCGGTCACGGTCATTGGATACAATTGAAAGATGCCAGATTGCGGTAGACACCACCTGGCCCCCGCGGCGTGACACCGCCTATGCCAATGCCATTGCAGCCAATGGGAACCGCCATCACAGTAGTGCAATACATTTTTGAAACTCACGGTAGGCGTGCACCGCCACTGCGTTCCCAGGCATTGGATACAATTGAAAGATGCAAACTAGGCAGACCAATTGCATCAGCAGAGTACCACTGAAACAACCCTAGGGGCCTATAAATGTCTGTGAGAGAGCCACACGTGTCACTTGCATTCAGACACTGCTGCCTGCCATTCATCACCACCAACTGCTGCTGTACCTCTACTCTGGACCCAGTTATGGCTCGAACAGAGAACATCAGGGCCCGTCCCTTCACCACAGAGGAGCTGGAGGTCCTGGTGGACGAGGTCCTTGCCCAGTATGGGAGGCTATATGGTGCTCCAGAGGTACTGGTAAGTGTCTGAGTAAAAGTTTGAGAGTGCTCAGAATGCTCACATGATGTTACTGTACAGTAGTATGTGCCTGTGAGTGCAAGCCAATGTTCATGCATCAATATTTTGCCAACAGCATGGTCCATACATGACCTAGTACTTATTGCACTTGAGTATTTGGGGAGGATGGCAACATAGACACTGGTGCAGCTCATTTTAAGCCAAAAAACACACATGTTGTTCTGAGACTGGGTAATGTAAATGTGTGAGACACTGCCTAGCATGCTGACTTCACGTCAATGGGGTGTGTAGCCTTATTTCCACAGATCCCTGACTGCATTTAATGATGGAAATGACATACTGTGGTTTAGCAATTATACAGTTACACTTCTGATCTGTGACACTCGAACTCTGAACACACATTCCCTGTGCCATGTAATGTCATAGTTCATTAAGTGTTCATATGCTCATTTGTGACATTTCAAATGTAGATTGGCCAGAGGGTACTGAATAATGTGTGTACTGCTTTCAAATTGACCCTATGGAGATGTGTCCATTCTGCACAGGAGTACAATGCCTGAGTCTTATCACTATTGGTGGTATATCACCTCTGACACATCTGCTAAATGTAAGGTGGACATGTCATCCTTCTATTGATTCCATGATGTGTTGAGTCTTGCATGTGTATGCACTGTTTCTCCATTCTCATTGTACATGCATGTGATTTCTGTGATGGACCACATTTATCCTCAGTGTAAGGCCCTCTGGCCTGGACAGTAACTGCCCAATGTTACAAGGACCCATCACTAAAAGGACTCAGTAAAACATATGTGTTGTCCACCATCCTATTTCTCAATGAGCTATCTTAGGCCTGAGGATTGCACAAGACAGGACTACACCTTGTGAGAAGAGTGTGAGAATTTAAGATCATGGCCCATTGCTTTCAATGTGTGCGGGTACGCGTTGTACCCCTGTGCGCGTTGAACTGCAATGGACCGATCGGTGCCTCCGGCCGGCCCATTGCATTCAATGTGTGCGGGTACGCGTTGTACCCCTGTACGCGTTGATCTGCAATGGACCGATCGGTGCCTCCGGCCGGTCCATTGCATTCAATGTGTGCGGGTACGCGTTGTACCCCTGTACGCGTTGTACTGCAATGGACCGATCGGTGCCCCCGGCCGGCCCATTGCATTCAATGTGTGCGGGTACGCGTTGTACCCCTGTACGCGTTGTACTGCAATGGACCGATCGGTGCCTCCGGCCGGCCCATTGCATTCAATGTGTGCGGGTACGCGTTGTACCCCTGTACGCGTTGTACTGCAATGGACCGATCGGTGCCTCCGGCCGGCCCATTGCATTCAATGTGTGCGGGTACGCGTTTTACCCCTGTACGCGTTGTACTGCAATGGACCGATCGGTGCCCCCGGCCGGCCCATTGCATTCAATGTGTGCGGGTACGCGTTGTACCCCTGAACGCGTTGAACTGCAATGGACCGATCGGTGCCTCCGGCCGGCCCATTGCATTCAATGTGTGCGGGTACGCGTTGTACCCCTGTACGCGTTGTACTGCAATGGACCGATCGGTGCCTCCGGCTGGCCCATTGCATTCAATGTGTGCGGGTACGCGTTGTACCCCTGTACGCGTTGAACTGCAATGGACCGATCGGTGCCTCCGTCCGGCCCATTGCATTCAATGTGTGCGGGTACGCGTTATACCCCTGTACGCGTTGAACTGCAATGGACCGATCGGTGCCTCCGGCCGGCCCATTGCATTCAATGTGTGCGGGTACGCGTTGCACCCCTGTACGCGTTGTACTGCAATGGACCGATCGGTGCCTCCGTCCGGCCCATTGCATTCAATGTGTGCGGGTACACGTTGTACCCCTGTACGCGTTGTACTGCAATGGACCGATCGGTGCCTCCGGCCGGCCCATTGCATTCAATGTGTGCGGGTACGCGTTGTACCCCTGTACGCGTTGTACTGCAATGGACCGATCGGTGCCTCCGGCCGGCCCATTGCATTCAATGTGTGCGGGTACGCGTTGTACCCCTGTACGCGTTGTACCGCAATGGACCGATCGGTGCGCACTCCATTGACAATGGGCTTGCCTGGCAACGGACGCGTTTTCAAATTTCGAACGAGTCGGTTGCTGGAAAATCAGTTGGTCACCCACAACAATGTTGCAAAATCATGTATGTCATGAAGTTGAAGATTTGAAGGATGCTGTGGGCGTGTTTTGGTGCTGCTATTCCATGGATTGGCCAGATTCAGAAGATGCAAACGACTTGGACCTATCACTTTGGACACAAGGGACAGTATCTGCCTCTCCAGCACATATATATTGCTGGCTGTTCCCCTGAGAGCTCACTTGCCTGCACTACATGCTCCAGGACGACATCTGCCACTGCACTGCTGCTGTCTCTGCCCCTCTGGACCCTGCAATGGCACGTACTGTGGAGAGAGCCCCAGCCTTCAGCCTTGAAGAGAACCAGGCCCTGCTGGACAGCCTACTTCCACAGTACAGCAAGCTGTATGGGACACCAGGGGAGCAGGTGAGTGTTCTGTGCACTGCCTTTCTGAATGTGCATTTTGTCTGACTAGCAAGGCTGAAAGTCTGCACGCCACTGGCTAGCAGGCTGACTGAGTAGTTGTCACCCCCATAGTGTGTAGTGACATGCACTGGACAGGTATGGTGCAGTGACAGTGCATTTGAACAAGGTTTTACTTCCCATGCAATGATACCATGTAGTGACGTCTGGCAAACTGTCCATGGGCAGCTTTGCACTGCCTGTGTACATCATGTGCCCCTGTGATTGAGACATGTATATACAACTGTGTCATGCATGGATATGTTGCATGTGTGGTAATGGCCTTTTCACTTTGTCATCCTGACAGGTTAATGCCCATCGGAAGCAGGAGATCTGGAAGGACATTGTCCGGGCCGTCCGGTCCGTGGGGGTCTACAAGCGCCGGATCCGCAACTGCCAGAAGAGGTGGCAGGACCTTCGGGGCTGGACCCGGAGGATTGCACGGGTCCAGCTGAAGCTGTCGCCTCCTCGCAGGAGGGGCGAAACACGGACCCTGACCCCCCACATGCTCCAGATCCTGGCGGTGGTGTTTCCAGACCTGGATGGGCAGCTGAAGGCCAGACAGCAGCAAGGAGGGGGTGAGTCAAAGACTGCACTGTGAACTCTGTATTACATGCTTTGTGCCCTCCTCTGGCCTGGTTCAACTGCCACAGTGCAGCAGTCATGTTGTCCAGGAGCCATGTCCCTCTATTGTGCACTGCCCACTGTTCATCTGATACCCAGGTGTGGCCCTTACATTCAGGGAATTGTGTCACTTGGGACTGTGTCCTTGCAGTTTGCTTCACTAAAGGTGGGGGACAGCATCTGTTTCCCTAACTCTGTTGTGGGCATCATGGGTGGGTCCATTGTTCACACAACGCCTGTGTTTGGACATGTGATCTGCGTGTTGCTTTGATATGCGGTCCACTTGCTGAGCTGAGCCACCACATGTGCCTGGGGTATGTGGCACACGCCCATGCAGCGGGTGGGAACAATGTTTGGGCCCCAGGAGTGTGCAGATTACGTGTGTCACACATACATAGCCAGCTATCCACTGTCCAGGGCACATCCCTCATTCATGTGGAGCAGGACAGTCATGCCTACTCCAGGCCATGCAATGCACTCTGTACTCCCACTCCCGTGTATCAGCTGACACATTGTGCACAGTGATTTGACCCCTCAGGTGTCTGCCTCTGTGTCAGTGTGCTGTGGATTAGTTGCCAGGACTGCTGGGGTGTTTCTTGGTAGGGGCTCAGCATGCCCCTGGAGATGTGACCATAGGAGACGATACTTGTGTGTCACATAGGTGTTTGATCAGCTGCCCGTGCAGACTGGGGTATGCGAATGTGAAGTTCAGGCAGCTGTTCCCCATTCACAGCAAATTGTGAGGGGCTCAGGTTCAGAGGGTAGTGTCACAGGTCTCCCATATGTCCAATAGGTATGACCTGGACAGATGAGGGTTAAGATGATGTGTTGTGTGGGGGATGTACATGTGCACTTGTGCAGCTCCAGGACTTGCATTCCCCATGACCTACTATTGTGACACAGTGCATAGTGTTGTTGTCTGGCTGCCAAGTCATACATCACTGAGACAGTGATGTATGACTTAGCAGTCATGCCTCTGCCATGGCATGTGTCAACTTATTGGTGGTCCTGCAGGGGAGTGACATGTGCTACATGCACACCATTGTGGCGATGGCTATCAGGACATGGGTGCATCATGGTGTCTGTCGCTGGTATGCATCACATGCATTTCCCATTTGACTCTGGGCATCCCTTTCATCCGGAAACCTGTACTGACTCAGTGGCAAGAGCTGTGATGTGTGCATGTCCACATGCCACAACGTGTCCTCTGCACTGTCCAACTACTGTGTACTTGGTGCATGTGTCCACACTGGGGTGTTGCAATCCAACAGACACCAGACAGATGGGTGCAAGGCCATGTGGGATGTGAGTGCCATGCTTGGCATCAGACTGACAATTGGCTTCTCCTGTTCAGTTAGGGCACTTTTAGCAATGTACAACTAATGATGCCAGGGCTTGCTCTGTAATGTGCTGTGCTCACAGTGGTGTGTGCGTTTGGTGCAGGTGACTGATGTCTGTCTGTTTCCCCATTGTTTGCAGATACATCCACGGCCACGGAAGGGGACAGCTCCACGGACCAGGAGGAGCCAGAGAGCCAGACTGGGTCAGCAGCCGAGGAGTGGTCGGAGGGACCCAGTGGCACGGAGGGCGAGGGGAGCCACACCGAGGAATCCTCAGCACCATCCACCTCAGCTGAGGACCAGAGCAACTCGGAGGTTGACTCCCTTGTGGAGGCGGGTGTCAGCAGCCACCACACCCCAGCTAGTGTTGCTGTCCCCGCCACCACCAGCACCACCACCGCCCTCCCATCGGCTCCCATTCCCCAGGTCCGTGGAGGCTCCCATGTTCGGGAGCGTGTCTCCTTTGGGCCAGGCACCGCACCCCCTGCCCCTGTGTCCCCTGCTGCCCTGAGTGAGGAGTCTGTGTACCTCCTTCGCCAGCTCCATGCAGGGCAGACAGCCATGCTGAGTGTCCTCCATGCGCACACCGCACTGTTGACTCAGCTGGTGTCGTTCATGGAGGGCATCTCATCGGGCATGTCTGACCTACAGAGGGGCAATAGGTCCATGGACTCCTCCCTGACGGCAGCAGTGTCCCTCCTCAGACAGTCCCTCACCCCTCCTGCCTCTGCTCCATCCACACTCCCCAGCACCTTACCCGTCCCAATCACACACACACCGGCACAGGCACACACCAGCACACACATGTCCAGCACACAGACACACACGCCACAAACAAAACGCACACGCACGCACAGTCAGGGGACTGAAACCAGACTCACAGGGGATGGGGCCCTGGTACACACACACGCATCCACGGGCACTGCGCAGTCCTCAGTTGCCTCTCCCTCCAAAGCACCCTCCCTTGCCTCACCTGCAACCCCAAAGACCCAGCGCCTCTTCCTCAGTGACCTCGGCCTCTTCCCCTCCGATCCAGCTGCTCCAGCATCCAGGGTGAAGAGGAAGCCCCCCACACGGAGCAGAGTGCCCCTCGCCCCCGGACACCCTCCCCCAGGTGCAGACAGACTGAGGCCCCCACCCGCAAGTCCCCCGGAGTGCTAAGAGCAAGACCCCGCCACCGCCCTGCAGCTCAAGCACCAGGTCTCCTTCCTCCATCCCTCAGGCCCCCACTCCACAGGTGCCCCCACCAAACCCTGCCCCAGGTTCCCCCACCCACAGATATACCATCCCCAAGAGGCTCCGGCCTTCTCCCCTGCCACTTGCTCTCCCGGCACCACACCCCCGCTGCGCTTGTCTGTGCCACTGATGTGGTGAGGGTGTCCTCCCCCTCTGTCCAGCCCACCTTGCCTGTTCCCCATTCTCCTCCCCTGGTGGTAGGCACTGCAGTGGAGTCCACTACCACCTTGTCTGACTTGGGCACTGCAGTGGCGGACCTGTCCACTCCATCTGCAGGGTCCACTGCAGTCGTGCCGGCACCCACAACATCTGAGCCATGCCCCCCAGTTGTGCCGGCACACACCATGTCAGACACCTCCACTGCAGTTGTCAGTGGCTCTCCAGTACCCACCACCCCTTCCCTGCTTCCTCCTGGTGAGCCCTGATCCTGTCCCTGCGGTGCCTGGCCTACCCCCCGGTTGCCCCTCCTAGTGGATTGTCCCTGGTTTTGTGCAGGCATGTGTAGGGTGGCATCTGCCACTGTCACCCACTTGTGACTTTGTTGATGGACTGGCCATTGGCCTTTGTTTATGTTCTACTGGACTTCTACTTTTAATGCCACATATGCTGAATAAAGCAACTTTCTGTTCTCTAGTGCTTTTGCTTCTGATGTACATGATGTTGATGATGCTAACCATGCCCTTGCTGCAGTGATGGTGATATTTGGTCTCATGATAATGAAGTGTTACTGTGCAGGAACCCATGTGGTCCAGGGGGAATGTGTCCTATCCTGTGGTGTATCCATGTCATCCATAGCAGCATCTGAGTGTGTCATGTGTTCAGTATTTGGCAATGGGATTTCCTACTTAGATTGGCTATTTCACATCTGTGGCTTCCACCCCTGCACATCTGTTGTGCCTGCCATTGTTCAATTCGTCTACTTCCCTGACCGTGTGGCCATCTCCAGTGGACATGCAGGTTTGGGCATCAATGGGGAAGGACTCATCTGTGTTGTCAGTGCAACATTGCTATACAAGTGTGTTGGATCTGTGCTGATGATTCCGTTGGCACTTCCATGACGAGGCTGATGTGACGGGAGCCCTCATTTGGTGCTAATTGTTGATTGTGTGACCAAGTGCTCAGCTGACATGATGGGGCCCTACTGAGGCAACATATGGCACAGCTTTCCTCACACAGGAGTGGAGTCCCCTCATGGCAGTGTGTACTCCTGTGACATTGCCTGCGCCCAAGGTGTGTGTTGTATGTGCATGTCTGTGTGTTCACTTCCGTTTAGCTGTGCATGCTGTGATCCCTAGTGTTGTACCTGTTTGTGATGCTAGCTGAGTTGAGCTATGTTCCCCCAAAGTCTTCTCCCTGGGTTCTCTGTGATGTGGGTACATGGCACATTACTGGTCATCAGGGTGTCACCCATAGGTGTGCTTGCTGTCAGGGCTGAGTTTGTGTGCAGACGCAGATGGGTCACAGTCAGGTTTCCCCTTGGCACTTGTTGTTTGCCCCTGTCATGTGATTTCCAGTTTGTGTTATCTTTCAGTGATTGTGACACGTTGTGTGTGTGACTGCTGGCACTCCTCAGGGTCCGGGCTGCAATGTTGGTTGTTGTCTATGTGTGTTCTTTGTGGGTGACCTTGGCATCTTCATTGGTGTGTGACTGTGGCTGTGATCCCATTGGTTGGTGTGGTATTGCCGTCATGTCCATGTACAGCGTAGTGTGCAGTGTGTCAGACATTCAGGAGTCTTGTTGAGTGTCCATGTGTGATGTGTTTCTGCACCTTGGTTCCCACCCACCACCCTGGAATAGTCATGGGTGCATGTGCAATGTCACCAGTGCATGTGTGCTTCACTGCTGCACATTGTTGGAGGTCGAGGGGTGTGGTGTTGAGTGTGTGCAGATGAGAGTTGTTGCCCGGCTAGGCCCCTGCCTCTATGTTGGCCTTGGCTTACTGGCCATGCTGTTTGATTTGTGCTTGTGTAGGTGTGATGGTAGTTAGTTGCTCAGTACACATGACTGTGGTTCACAGTGTGAACCACATTTAGCTTTGTCATCACAGTGGGATTGTAATGCAGCCCAGGGTCACCACATTGTGGGGGCCCTGGGGGTGGTGCTGTGGTGTGTCTGTGTCTTGCTGTGTCAGTTGCTGTCCCTACGTGCCTGTGTGACATGTGTGATTTGTGCTCCCTCTCATCTGACAATGCCTGCTTGCCCACATAGGGGATCTGGATCCATGAGTTACCTTTGTGTGGCACTGTATGCACATCTGTATGATTGGTATTCAGGTCTCCTCATGTGTTGTGTGGTTGCCTGGGGACACTGGCACCCCTCACCTGTTGTGTATGATGTGCAGTGTGGGTCTGCCTGTTTGTGTTTGTGCATCTGCACCACTGCATTGGCATATCTTGGGTGTGCCATTGGCTGTATGTAGTTTGGTGGGTTTCCCCTGCTGTCCCTGGGACTCCTAGGTCATCGGTCAGCACAATGATCATGGTTTGTGTGTCCCATTGCTGCCATGGTATGGTATCTGTTCACCTCACATCTGCAGTCTCCTCAGGGTATCTGCATGTGTGTGCCCATTGGTGCAAATATGTGGGTCTGCATTCTGATGGTCACTTCTGTCATTGTGTCATTGATGATTGTTGACAGTGTCAGCCCCCATGGGTGTTGTTTGTCTGCACATGGCCAAAGGTATGTCTTATTTGCACTGCAGGATTTGGCTCCCCCAATTTATGTTGCAATGGGACACATACACTACTTTGCCACTGATGTGTTTGTTGTTCTGTGACCAGGAATCATCCATGCAGTTTGGCAGTTGCACCTCTTTCTTTGTCAACACTTACCTTTTGGTCACTGTGATGATGGGGGTTTGGACCCCATTGCCACAATGTTCGAAATGTGCTTCAGCTATGGACCCCACACTTACATTTTGGTCACTGTGATGATGGGGGTTTGGACCCCATTGCCACAATGTTCGAAATGTGCTTCAGCTATGGACCCCACACTTACATTTTGGTCACTGTGATGATGGGGGTTTGGACCCCATTGCCACAATGTTCAAAATGTGCTTCAGCTATGGACCCCACACTTACCTTTTGGTCACTGTGATGATGGGGGTTTGGACCCCATTGCCACATTGTTCAAAGTGAGCTTCAGCTATGGACCCCACACTTACATTTTGGTCACTGTGATGATGGGGGTTTGGACCCCATTGCCACAATGGTCATGGCCTGCTTGCATTGTGGGTGCCACACACATATATGTGTGGCACATGTGCTAGGGGGTCACATTGTATGTTCAAAGTCATGTTCGGTGTTGTAGGCATTTGACACAGTCTACACACGCTTGTCATGGTGTTGGGGGATGTCTTCTTCTTGCATTCCCTAGGTTGTGGTGTGCTGGTTGTGTCATGCATTGTCCATCCTATGAGTGGGGGTGGTAGTAGTGGTAGGCATCCAGCCCCCCTGGGTGAGGGTGGTAATAGTGGTAGGCAGCCAGCCCCCCCTGGCTAAGGGTGGTGGTAGGCATCCAGCCCCCCCTGGGTGAGGGTGATAGTAGTGGTAGGCATCCTGCCCCCCCCTGGCTAAGGGTGGTAGTAGTGGTAGGCATCCTGCCCCCCCTGGCTAAGGGTGGTGGTAGGCATCCAGCCCCCCCTGGGTGAGGGTGGTAGTAGTGGTAGGCATCCTGCCCCCCCTGGCTAAGGGTGGTAGTAGTGGTAGGCATCCTGCCCCCCCTGGGTAAGGGTAGTAGTAGTTGTAGGCATCCTGCCCCCCCTGGCTAAGGGTGGTAGTAGTGGTAGGCATCCAGCCCCCCCTGGGTAAGGGTGGTAGTAGTGGTAGGCATCCAGCACCCCCTGGCTAAGGGTGGTAGTAGTGCTAGGCATCCAGCCCCCCCTGGCTAAGGGTGGTAGTCGTGGTAGGCATCCAGCCCCCCCTGGCTAAGGGTGGTAGTAGTGGTAGGCATCCTGCCCCCCCTGGGTGAGGGTGGTAGTAGTGGTAGGCATCCTGCCCCCCCTGGCTAAGGGTGGTAGTAGTGGTAGGCATCCTGCCCCCCTGGGTAAGGGTGGTAGTAGTGGTAGGCATCCTGCCCCCCTGGGTAAGGGTGGTAGTAGTGGTAGGCATCCTGCCCCCTGGCTAAGGGTGGTGGCAGGCATCCAGCCCCCCCTGGGTTTGGGTGGTAGTAGTGGTAGGCATCCTGTCCCCCCTGGCTAAGGGTGGTAGTAGTGGTAGGCATCCTGCCCCCCTGGGTAAGGGTGGTAGTAGTGGTAGGCATCCTGCCCCCCTGGGAGAGGGTGGTAGTAGTGGTAGGCATCCTGCCCCCCTGGCTAAGGGTGGTAGTAGTGGTAGGCATCCAGCCCCCCTGGGTGAGGGTGGTAGTAGTGGTAGGCATCCTGCCCCCTGGCTAAGGGTGGTGGTAGGCATCCAGCCCCCCTGGGTGAGGGTGGTAGTAGTGGTAGGCATCCTGCCCCCCTGGGTAAGGGTGGTAGTAGTGGTAGGCATCCTGCCCCCCTGGGTGAGGGTGGTAGTAGTGGTAGGCATCCTGCCCCCCTGGGTGAGGGTGGTAGTGGTGGTAGGCATCCAGCCCCCCCTGGCTAAGGGTGGTGGTAGGCATCCAGCCCCCCCCTGGGTGAGGGTGGTAGTAGTGGTAGGCATCCTACCCCCCCTGGGTAAGGGTGGTAGTAGTGGTAGGCATCCTGCCCCCCTGGGTAAGGGTGGTAGTAGTGGTAGGCATCCTGCCCCCCTGTGTGAGGGTGGTAGTAGTGGTAGGCATCCTGCCCCCTGGCTAAGGGTGGTAGTAGTGGTAGGCATCCAGCCCCCCTGGGTGAGGGTGGTAGTAGTGGTAGGCATCCTGCCCCCCTGGCTAAGGGTGGTGGTAGGCATCCAGCCCCCTGGGTGAGGGTGGTAGTAGTGGTAGGCATCCTGCCCCCCTGGGTAAGGGTGGTAGTAGTGGTAGGCATCCTGCCCCCCTGGGTAAGGGTGGTAGTAGTGGTAGGCATCCTGCCCCCCTGGGTGAGGGTGGTAGTAGTGGTAGGCATCCAGCCCCCCTGGCTAAGGGTGGTAGTAGTGGTAGGCATCCAGCCCCCCTTGGTGAGGGTGGTAGTAGTGGTAGGCATCCTGCCCCCCGGCTAAGGGTGGTAGTAGTGGTAGGCATCCAGCCCCCCTGGGTGAGGGTGGTAGTAGTGGTAGGCATCCAGCCCCCCTGGGTGAGGGTGGTAGTAGTGGTAGGCATCCTGCCCCCCTGGGTAAGGGTGGTAGTAGTGGTAGGCATCCTGCCCCCCTGGGTGAGGGTGGTAGTAGTGGTAGGCATCCTGCCCCCCTGGCTAAGGGTGGTAGTAGTGGTAGGCATCCAGCCCCCCTTGGTGAGGGTGGTAGTAGTGGTAGGCATCCTGCCCCCCTGGCTAAGGGTGGTAGTAGTGGTAGGCATCCAGCCCCCCTGGGTGAGGGTGGTAGTAGTGGTAGGCATCCAGCCCCCTGGCTAAGGGTGGTAGTAGTGGTAGGCATCCTGCCCCCTGGGTGAGGGTGGTAGTGGTGATAGGCATCCAGCCCCCCTGGCTAAGGGTGGTAGTAGTGGTAGGCATCCTGCCCCCCCTGGGTAGGGGTGGTGGTGCGCATTCAGGGCCCTGTGTGCATATGTGGCATTGGTGATGGGCATCCCGCCCCTATGGTGCTGCTGTTGCTGGTGTAAGTATATTCTGCATCCCTCTGTGTGTGTGTGATGTGTCGTGTACGTGTTGTATGTGTTTTGTGGTTGGTGTCTGGCTTACCTTCTGCGCCGTACGCGTCCGTGCCTGTTCCGGTAGTAAATGTAGAATATTGGTATGATCGGGACGAAGGGATTCATGGTTGGTTCGTGTCGTTCGTCCTTCTCGTTGCTTCGCGTCGTCCTCGTCTCTTCGCCTCGTCCTCGTCGCTTCGCGTCGTCCTCGTCGCTGCCGTGTTCGTCTCGGAGCCGTGGATCGTGTTGTGGCGCGAATCGGAGCTTATGTGCGCCTCTCCCGGATGCTTTGACGTGCCGTGCTTAGCGACGGGTTCGGCGCTTACGGAAAGCGCATCGTACTAATTCGGCCGGACGGAGCTGCATTTTCCCTTCAGTGCGACTCGATTCAGCGTTTCCGGATTCGCCTCGGTCGGGGAACAGGACCTGGTTTGGGTGAGTACGGCTCGGCCGGATTCTTTGCTGTTGTGCGCATCGTACTTACTCGTTCGGTGTGCTGTACGGATCGGTCGGAAAACAGGCTTTCGCATGGCTTTTTTCCCGACCGAATGGTGTTGGGTGCGCCTCCGACCGAGATCGGAATCGGCCCCTTAGTGTCCAACACCTTCCCCAAATTGGTTTACATTGGCAAGGGAATAGTAAAGGTCACACCTTTAGTGTCCAACGTCTTCTCTAAGTTGGCTTACATTGGAGTGGGAATAGTACATGTCAACTCTTTAGTGTTTAAGATTTTCCCCAAACTTAGAATAATAAAAAGATGACACATATTTTTTAAATGTTTTTGTTTTGACAATTTTAAATTATTGTATACTTTTACATTTTGTCAAATCCATTTGTAACATAGAACTTTTAAAGTGAATTAAATAAAATAACATTTATTTTAATTGTAATAAAACTGAAATAAATCAGGTTGTATACATATTTGTATTATGTACATTTGTACATGTTATTTTACATACAATATCATTTTTACACATTTGTTAAAACTTTTTTACATACATTTTTAAACATTGTGTAACATATTTAGCATTAGCATGTACTAAATAATAATGTTTTAGTATTTATTGTATATTTTATAACTGCACTACTTTTCTGGAATCAATGATTATTTTTGGATGATGTAATATACTGTAAATTAATTATAGATGTTTATTATAAGTGTTGAATTTATTTGAAGTAATTGGTTTATGTAGAAATCATTTTTTGGTGTTTTTACTGAATTTATTAGTTATTTTGATGATAATTTTGTAGTCAATATTGTGGCAATCGATATTTGTGACATGGTATATGTTTATTTATAGGCAACGATATTTGTGTTTATGATGTTTTTATTATTGATATATGTAAAAATCAGTATTTTTGTTAACAATATTTGTGTGCTCAATATAAGTGATTTTTTTTAGTTATGTATATGGAGTCGATATTTTTGTTCTCGATATTTAATTTCTGATATTTGTGTTTCTCGATATTTGTTGGATTAATATTATGTGACTAATCTCCTTACTTTGTTCCAGTTCCAAGTTCTTCTTGATAAAGCAAGGAGATGCTCTGCAGAGTACTCAAAGGTCTGCTGTGAGGCCGGGCCTGGTGTTTGCATGACAGCGAGTCTCCCAGAAGTGAGGAGACATTACATGAAGTCTGCAATTTCTGCTGGAGGAGCTGAGGGTCTACCCAGAGACTAGAATTCTGCTTGTTTGATGAGAGGAAAGAAGTGCGCTTGGTCCTCCGGGAAAACATCCTGGAAGTGAAGCTCAGTATGTTCTTGGTGTCCCAAAAGGCCAGGGAGAGAGAGAGCATCTACAGGGGAATGAAGCAAGGAGTGGCCTGTGTGTGGAAAGGGTCGCCATCTCTCGCTAAACAGCTCTGGTCCAGAACTGCATCAAGCCTTCTGCAAAAATCAAGCATCGTGTGTGATCGGTAGATCAGTCTGACTCAGCGACTGGGCTGACGACGTCATTGACAGAATGCTTTGTCAATGCCGATCTGGGCATCCTGATCAGTCCAATGGTTACAACTGCTGAAGCCATCTGTAAGGTCCAGATAGGAACATAGGCCACACCTGCAATATCAGCATCCCGTCTGCACTCATCCTTGGGAGGCTGCAACTGCTGAAGATGAGAACTGCCTGCGCAGAAGCCGCTAAACTAAAAGTAGTCAAGGTCCAAGCGAGGCTACAGCGGTGGAACTGACAGCTCAAAAAATTGCCAGCACAGGAGTAGGACCGTTGCGTCCCATATAGGGGAGGGTGGAGCTCGCTGAGTTCTACTCTGTGGAATTACACGGAGTTCTCGAAAAACTCCACAAAATTCCGTGGAGTTCCGCGTGTGGTGGAGTGTTGCTCAGCAACATGTATAACATCTGTGTCTTCCTTCACCTTGTGACTCGAATGGTTTCCTACTTTTTAAAATTATACCTCTGAAATCCTACCTGTTCCGGTTTCTGGCACAGTAGCAAGCAAGCAAGCAAGCAAGCAGCAGACTCGGAGGAGCGGAGAAGGAGCAGGCAGAGGCGGAAACTGGGAGACTGGGAGATCGGTGAGAACTGAGGCACCCCCTCCCAATAGCACCAGCGTCCGTGCCTGCGATTGAACGCTGCACGCATTCCAGTCCTGCCCGGAGCCGCACTGTGACTCTGTGACTCTGTGACTGTGACTGTGATTACGGGAGCTGGGCCAGGAGCCGGGCCAGGAGTCAACGCGCTCAACGCAAATAAAAAACAAAAAAGTGAAAAAGTGAAAAGTGATAACCGGTGAGAACAGGCAGCAACGAAGGTGCGTAAGGTGCGTAAAGTGCCCGTAGACGGAGGATAACGGAGGACACAATACTTGAATCGCAGTAAGTATCAAGTTGCACCGACACCAGTTGGATTGTGGGCGCTGTAGGCTGCACGCTCCCGGCTGTTTGGGACTCCTAAAGACCACTGTAGTCGCAGGACGCAGGATCCAGCGGAGGATAGAGGCACCACCAGTGAGTTAACGCTTGCAAGAGAGCACGGTCGCCTTAGAGGCGGCCGCTGAGTGGGTGCCCGGTGGGTCCGCAGAAGTGGCCCAACTAGGTTGGGTGTGGCTTGCGGCTCACCAGAGTGCCCTGCTCTCGATAGCTTTCCCTACTGTTCTTATTGCTCTGGCGCCTCTCTCTCTGATACATTTAGCCAGATTTTTACCCACTATTCACCGTCATCTGTTGCCATTTACAACCTATTTTAAGCCAGTCTGCCTGCCAGATATCTCTTTTCCTCATTGTGTCACGGACTCTCTGGTTCTCTGTCCAATTGCTCCATCATCGTCGCTAGCCACCATAATCTCAAACTTATAATTTAAATCCAAGCGACATTGGGTGATTTTGGACATTCTTGAACTCTTGGACTCTTGGCCCCCGGTCCTCAGAGCCTAACTGCTACCCAGCTCAGCCCTAAGCTTGAAGAAGAGCGAAGAGGAGGGGGCGGGTGGGACCGCCGCCTGAGAATAGTAGCTCCTCTGTAAAAGAAAACCTCCAGTTATAACTAGGGGGGAAAAATGCGAACAAGAAACTGCGCAATTCCAAAATTCCCATCGGCCACACAAGACTGCCAAACGACACAAAGCCAAGATGTTGTATCCACAAGTAGGAAGGTGAGAGAACCAGACTCTATCTCAATCTGAGGGAAAGTTGGTGGCGCACGAAGTGTCTGTGATGACCATATCGGGCAGGTCTTGTAACTCCCTGACACACCCGATTGAAAGAAATCAAGAACCTCACAAGAAAGTGCAGCAAGGACACTTCCCGGTGTCAGTCAATCGGAATAATGGTGACACCAGAGGCACTGGTAACATAAGAGACTATTTTAAGCGGCCTGTTAAAGAAGCCCAAAAGCACAAGCAAGAACCCCTCTCTACGAGATCTGAGAGCTTAAATTTGCATAATCAACGTGAGGAATCTCGAATAAGTACATCTCCCCCGGTTACTCTTTACCCAGAAATCATCATTCATGGGAGGGATTCAGCCCTTCTTCAGCTAGCTTCTCTTCTCCCTCGAAGGTCATCTCAAGAAAATCATCAGGATGACTTGCAAAGTAATAAGCCAATCCCGAGTGTGCCCAGACACTCTGATAGTAGCCCCGACAATTTGAAGCTAGCCGGGGCTCATCAAGAAACAGCAGAACGGTTGGTGTCTTTGGACCCCCGAGAGGACAAAGACCTTGCCTTAATCCACGATTCAGCTCAGAAATCATTAAAATCACCAATTTGGATTTCGTCTACCAGCCTAGTGAGCTCTGTATCCCAGATCATAAGCCTATCGAGTCCGTCACCTCTCGAAACAGAAGCAATAGAATCCAATGGCGCATTGGAGCTTGGTGCTCAAAAGTTCAAGTTTGATTTTCCCTTGCCTGCCTCTACACCTACCTCAGCACCCTGTGGACAATCTCCTAAAAACCATCCTAAGGACCTATATCACTCTGATATTAGGGGTTACTTACTCAACACTCCTCTAATGTTCACAAACAATAGTAGAGTCAGCCAAGAAGTTTTCAACCAACAGCAAAATTCACAACAAAACCTAAATAAATTTCACGAAAGGAAGCGATCGTGTTCAACTAGTAGCTCCCTAAATTCAAATCCAACTCCCCTACATTGTCAAAGTAAGGCCAGCGATCCTTTAAAAATAGAACCCGTGCTCAGGGAGCTATTTCACACTTCCACTACACACAAGGTCGAGATGCTACTCTCAGATACCAACCAAGCCCTGAATTCAATGGCTAGTGCTGCTCATATGCACGCAGACAAACTGGATGCCCAATTAAATATCTTACAGCTGATAGCTGGTTTAATAACCAAAATTGACACTAAACAAGACCAATTAAACTCCCTGATATGCAGAGCCCAAAATAACGTTGCGTTAAGTCAAAGCGACAGCTGCAATCCGATATTAAAAAAACTAGTAACTCTTCCAGAAGTAATGTCCACTTTAATAGAGGACCTGAAGAATGAGGCATGTAGACATATGCCGAAAATTACTCCCTCCCAGCCACCATTGGGCCAGCACTTACACTGGCCCACTTTAAGTAAACAACAATCTTACAGTATAGAGCACCCAGGGGATAATAAGACTGACCCTAAAACAAGAATTCAGTCGCGCGTCAATGACCCCCCTGATTGCCTAGAGCCACAGACCATTGTCACACAAGATGCCCAGATCAAATGCTCGAAAATCGTTGATAAACAAGATCACGAAACCACCCTAAACAAAATACACACAATAAATTGTGCTGATAAATCCATTCAAGAAAATCTCATTCATGTAAACACCACCCAACCTAAAACTGCAATAGACATTGACAATCTGCTCCATTCCATTGAACCATTGAAGAAGGCAACTGCCCCCCCGGCTGAAGGACAACATCTGTCCAGGAAAAACAAGAAGAGATTAAAGAAATTAAACAACGCTAGGAAAAAGAATGGAGTGCTATTACGCTGGCTCAGATCCGATGACTTTGATTCAAAACCCAATACAGCCTCTCCATCTAGCAAAACCATTCATGGAGGAGGAATTTTAGCCACCTGCTCTCCAGAACAAACCATCGGAGTGCAAAGTGTGGGTCAATGCAAGACCGAATTCGCTCAACGCACCGTGCTCAGCCCAAAGGAGACTATTGGGGAATGTAAGGAAAAAAAAGAATCCAATAGCCACTGTGAAGAATCCCTAAAGACTCTGGATAAACCCACAAAGTCATTAAGCAATCGACCCTCCCTTCAGCATGGTGTGAAAGAGCTTATGGGCTTAGATTTCCTTCACGAATCCACAAGCCGCTGCGACTCAACACAGCTATGTGAAATCAAGAAAGAGGGCTATAACATAAGAAAACCCACGGAGGAGATAGCCATGCAAGTTAATCTTATAGACGGGCCCGGAAAGAAACGAAATGAGAAGGCACTGAACTCCCTCGAAACAGTGGACCAGAGGCGGGAGCCCCCCCAAGGGAGTATAAAAGAGGAAGTAGTACCCCATGAGGTCAGTCCGCACAGTTCTAACGTGAACAAACCAGAATGTTTAAATCAACGCCTTAAAATCGAGATGCCCAAAGATGACTTAGTAATAAGATTCTCACATCAGAAGAATAAAGTTGCATTGAATAATGTTGAAACAATCGAATCATCCCAAGAAGGTAAAAAATTAACGCTGTATCCAGAGTATGTATCCCAAGAGAAATGGGACATCCTCAATAGAGGAAATCTCCTAAACCTGTGTTCGCATCTTCCAGGACTAGAAAACATCAAAACAACAGATATTGAAAGTGTGGCTTTTATCGCCCCAGAACAGGGCCAAATAAATGAGACAACGGTAGTAACCCTCTACAGCAAAGATATGGCCTCTGCCCTACTGAAGAATAAAGATCGTTTGGGCGATTGGGGCATTCAGATTAGTCTTGTGACCAAAGTTAAGTATCCAGCTTTTTTAAAGGACAGAGCTCCTAATGCCTCAAAGGATCCCAACATTCCAACTTTGTCTAACAGTGATATAACCAGGCAGTTGCCCACTTCAATTCTGTGTGGTTCCCTGGCGGGTACCCAAACAGTGCCCTGGAAAAAGAACCCGCTACAAATAACAACATCCAGAGCAGGAGGTTCCCGCCAGTGTGCTCTTAAACGATAGAACTCTCAAGATTGATCTTGGCTCTCTCAGGCCTTAGGGTGAAGCACATAACACCTCGACTGGATATAAAACCAGTAAAGATGCTGCTTACCAACTTAGAATCTGCTCCTGGAAAATCCGAGGACTAACCAAGGAAAAAGCTGAAAGATTAACGATCTCTTCTGTGAAAAACTATGACATTATTGATTTGCAAGAAACTTGGGGGCATATTATCAACGGCCAGCGATAATTATCGCTGGCCGTTCTCAGCGTGAGAATTGTTATCGCCGGCTACCGCAGATAATTATCGCCATGCTAGCGCTGTATTAACAACGCATAGCGCAATGGCGATAATTATTCCTGCGATAGCTTGTTTTCCTTGGAACATCGCTGGTTTTCCAGCGATGTTCCATGGAAAACGGCGATAACCTTGCTGATACGACCCTGTGGTCGTATCAGCATAATCCACCTCCAATACAAAGTATAGGTAAGTGAGCATTTTTGCAGACGTTAGTTTTGGCGAAAACCGCGGTTTTCGCCAAAACTAACGTCTGCAAAATGCCTGGGCCTCCTTGTAAATATCGCGATGTGCACATCAGCGATATTTATAAGGATGTTCTGCCCAGTGACGCCCACTTTGCATCTCATTAGAGATGCAGAGGGAGGCGTCGGGTAAAAGGGTGCTAACATGCGCTAATGCATGTTATCACCCTCTTGTTAATAGGGCGAAAACATTATCTCCGCTTTTTTGGCTTTTAAAGCCAAAAAAGCGGAGATAAGGCCCTTGATAATATGCCCCTTGGTCCTTGCAAACTATCGCCTGGGAGGACTATACTGTCTATGAATCTTGTGCAATAGCATCTCAAGTAGGCGGCCATGCGTCAGGAGGAGTATTAATCGCTCTGAAGAACAACCTGGCCCTAAAGGTCACCCCACTCTGTAAAGGGCAAGGCGATTATATTTTTATCAACATCCAGTCACAACCTCTGGGAAAAAATAATTTGAAACAACAAACTATTATCCTTGGCTGTATCTATCTACATCCCTCTAAAATAAAGCGAGAGTCAACTTTGAATAAAATTCTCCCTATCATGAGAGATCTCCTTGTACACTTCCCAAACGATATGTGGCTAGTAATGGGAGACTTTAATGCTAACCTAATGGAGACAGGTCTGGATTCTTCTCTCCTATCCTCATTGGACAACCAAATGTGGGCCATCCCGGATATAAGGTACCAGTACCAACGGAAGGATAATCAAGGGACAAAGGTGGCAGTGTGCTTAAACCAACTAGGGCTCCGCATTTTAAACGGAAGACTTGATTCAGACTCGCCCGCTGCTTATACCCATGTATCCCTCTTCAGAATGGCTACCTTGGACTACATATGGATCTCGGTCGCCCACTTTCATCTTGCTCAGAATTTTGTGGTAACCCCCTCATTGGAAAGTGATCATGCCGTTCTAACGTGCAAAGTTCTGTCCTGGCAGAGCTCCCGCCCAAAAAATTACTTGATTGGGAAAGGATCTATATTAGAGCCTATTAGAAAACTACGGTGGACCCTGGACCAACAAGAAACAATTGAAGAGAAGGTGGATGACTTTTTAGAAAACCTGAACCATGAGTTTGGCGACCAGCTGACGGCACTATCGTGGGAACAGGTAGTGGAGGATCTAAAAAAAAATCTACCTATAAAGATATTCAAAAGTTCACATAATTCCTCCTCAACTATACCCCACTTTAGTGAATACAAGCAAACTATGTTGAGCATTAAACACAAATTAAATAACTTATTGCGCAAATGCACATACACCAACACAGACTATAAATCCTTATGAAAGAAGTTATTGATTACTCGCAAAGAGTATAGGAAGGCAAGGTTCACCTACCAGAGGACAAAAGAAGAACAGCACTGGACAATTGCCCATGAAATCATAAAATCAAAGGATCAAAAGAGATTTTGGAGCTGGGTAAATAAAGCTGTTAGACCGGATCAACCATCTACCGTAACAAATATCTCTCCCACTGATTGGGAGGCTCATATTGAAGCACTTTACGTTGAGCCCGCTAGAAACAACTGGCCTAGTTATCACAGCTCTACTCTCCTCAATCCCCATACTGGAATGCTACCCACTATTAAGATCGCCCCTAGACAAGTTGCACTTATTATAAAGCAAATGCGCCCAGGAGGGGCCCCGGGCCCAAATGGTTTACCAACAAAGATATATAAAGCTTCTACTCATAAGTGGGCAGCGCTCTTGGCCCCCCTATTTGAGGCATGCAGCATGGGCGGGCCTATTCCTGATTCTTGGCGAGGTTCTCTCCTCGTCCCAATCCACAAAAAAGGTCAGCGATCCAATCCCGATAACTATCGGATGATTGCCCTCCTTGACGTCGACGGGAAGGCCTATGCAAGCGTCCTATTTTAGGAAACGTTTTCAGTTTTACACCCCTGGCAGGTGTCTGCGCTCCTCGAATATGCTCCTTGCGTCTGTACCTAGGTTTCGTCTGAAACGTAAAGGCGGCAGTTCCTTGTCTTATCTTGCAGCAACTTACTGGAATTCCCTTCCCCTGGATCTACGCAATCTGAAGAATCCCTCTCAGTTTAAGAAAAAGTTAAAAACCTTCCTGTTCAACTAAACTGTCCCCCTCTTGCTCTGCTTTGGTTCCCTCTGACGCTTTGGCTTCGCGCCGGGACACTCTATTGAGTAGCTGTGCGCGCTATAAATCTCAATAAATAAAAATAAAATAAAATAAAATATTACAAGAATTGACCAGCTGGGCGGAAGACCGTAAATTAATACCCTTTACGCAAACCGGTTTCCAAATGGGCTGTCACATCGAGGACATTTGACAGCATTGTCCGTCCCAGGCTTTGGGAAAAACTGTCCAAATGGGGCATCCCGCAGTCTCTATTGAATGCCCTTATCGCTCTCTATTCCAATACCTGGGTAAAAATAAAAGTTTCCTCTGGTTGGTCTACAACTAATAAAATCATGACCAACAGAGGCCTAAAGCAGGGATGCATCTTGGCTCCTTTACTCTTCAACTTGTACCTTGCAGACTTGCCTGAGTGGCTGGCCCGTTCTCGAGCTTTTCCACCAAGAATCGCATCTGTTAAAATCCAGTCAATGCAATACGCAGATGACACGATTCTCCTTGATCAAACTCAGGTGGGCCTTCAACGACTTTTTGATTCCCTGGCATCGTATTGTGAAACAAATGCTTTGGAGATTAATATTTCTAAAACTAAGGTGATGATAGTCTCGAGGCGTCGAGCGAGACAGCGCCCCTGGTACATCGCTGGAAAACCCATAGAGGTAGTTGCCATATATAAATATCTTGGAGTCTGGATAGATCACAGAGGGAGCCCGGGTCTGCAAATCGCAGCAATGCAAGGTGTGGCTCGCAGCCTGGAGGGGGCCTTCCTAAGAACCAAGAAAGCTCTCCATTCTCCAGACTTCACCCCGTTAATCAGAGTGATAGGTGCCAAATTACTACCCACTATAGCTTTTGGCGCCATTACTTTTAAAGATAAAATGTTCACCTGGTTGGATAGAGCACAATCAGCTTGTTTTCGCAGAGTGTTTCACCTACCCAACTCGACCTCTCATGCCCAAATCCGTATGGAGTTCTGCCTGTCTTCCCGGCATTGGATCATGAAAGCAAGATTCATTGCCTATTGTAAAAAACTAAAACGGCTCATGATTCCACACTAAAGAGCTGCATATGGTCACTGTTAAACAACCCCAGCACTTCCTGGAATACATTTTTAATATTCTGCTTGGACGCTCTAGAAGCTCATGAATTATGGAACATGATGCATTAGCCGTGAAAAACTTATCCCATGGCAGTTGGGCGTCAAAACTTTATGATCTTAATACCTTACCGCATTATCTGTCATCCTCTATGAAGCCATCGGTGAAACACCAGCTAATGAGACTACGTTTTGGCCTTATCCCCCTGATGGTGTATAAGTATGGACGGAAGTATAAGGCAGATACGCCCTCTCAGTGTCGTTTTTGCAGCAATGGGGAAGAAAATGTAATACATGTTTTGTGCATCTGTAGAATCTTACTCCCCTTTCGAATTTTTTGGTTGCGCCCCATCTGGAGAACTCTCAATGTGCGGACATGCCAAGAAGCCCTAGAGGAGTGTATGAAGGGGGACTCAGCACAGATGGCCGCCCGATTTGTAAAATTCATGATCAAGATAAACTCAATTTTACCAGTAGATGTCCCCCATGAACCTCCGCTGTGTTAGCTATGAACTTCTTCTTTTTTTTGTTCTAAACAAAAAAAACATGAACTTTTTAATTGAGAGTGGAAAGTGCTTTTTATGTTCTCTTTGTATGAATTGCAATGATTTTAATTAATTGTGCAAATAAATATATCTATCTATCTATCTGAAATCCTACACACATCCGTCAGTGTGACATCACGTGTAAGAGACATCGCCCCACTTTTACCCCTTTCATGTCCCTGAACAAAGCACGTTCACAAATCAGACAGCAGTGCAAGCCCATTACGCAATGGAACGCAGTCGGAAGCAGGAAGCGTGGCACTTACCGGCATCTGCGGCTCCCGGTGTCCTGCTGCATAAAGAGTAAGAGGTATTTCCAGCAAAGCTGCCAGCTTCTGGAAGGGTTGCTGCTCCGTGGGAGGGTCCTCCTCTCCTCTCTCTCCTATCTGCGGAGTGTGCAAGAACAACAGAATGAGGTATCTCCTAGCACGGCCAGTGCTGGCAAGTGGGATCCCCTTTCCTCCCAGCCTCTGCTCCGCTCTCTTCCCAGTGTCAGGAGAGCCTGGCCAGGCAGCCGTACTCCCAGAAGTGGGGAGAGCAGGCCTGTCATTGCTCACACCCGAACTCAAGGCACTATAGCCTTTGAGGTCATGAGTCATGTCATGTGATCCGCCTAACCAGTGGTGTGACTGGGGGCAGAGGGCCCTGGCATGCCGGGCAGCGGCCAATGGATGGTAGGAGGTCCCGATGGAACATCCACACTCCAGGGCTCAGGTGTCCGTTTCAGCTCTGCGCAGTGACTGGTAGCCCGTGGCCATGTGATCTGCTGTGATAGCGGTCTTCCAGGACGCATCACTGCTCATCAGTAGCAGCAGGGATGCGCCTCAGCCTCAGGGGGTCTTTAGCTGCACTGCCAATGCTTTCACATGCCCCATAACGTGCTGGTCTCGCCCCCAAATTATGGGTGAGCAGCTGGTAAGTTCCTCTCTGCCCTCATTGCGGAGTTTTTGCTGAAGTTCGCACTCCAAGTGGAATGCGGAGTCGCAAAAACTCTGTGAACTCCGCCAAAAAAAAAAAAAAATAAGCACTGATTTGGGCAATACGTTTTGTGTCTGTTAGTTGACTGTTGAGTTCTGAGCTCTTGCCCCCCCTCACTGCCTCCCGAGAAGCCTTTGACTGTTATCTCTCATTACTCTGATAGCCAAGTGCGGAAAGGGTGTACCTGTCCCAGGTTACAGAGACATACTAGTATGGCCCTGGGGACACCATTTGCAAATGACCTCATCCGTCATGGTTGGGGGCCAATAGCGGCTGCTGGACCTGTGGCCCAGGGAATGTTGTTTGTAAGGTAAGAGGCCTTCTCTGCAACTTCATGTCAATCTCCATGTGTTCTTTCTTTTTCCACTGAACTCTGATTTTAATTAAGCCTGGGCGTAGTTTGCGAAGTAGCGCTACGCGAAGCTACGCAAAATGCAGTTCGCACTACGCGAGCTACGTGTAGCACTACGCGAACTGCGTAGTGCACTGTTCGCAATGATTGCACAGTGCCGGATGCTTGTCCGCACTGTGCAATCATTGAAAATGGCATCTTGCACAGTGCGAGCTGTCTCTTACTGCCGCTCGAGTAGATTTTTACTCGAGCGGCAGCTTTCTCAACGCGGACTGGTAGTTTCTCATCGCGAGCGGTCGCGAGCATACGCGACCACTCGCAATGAGAAACCTGACCTCCCCGCGTTGAGAATCTCGCCGGAAGGTTTATTTTCCACGCTCGCGATCGGCAACTTGATGTTGCTGATCGCGAACGAGGAAAAAGTCTCGCCGGGATGTCATTTTGCTTGCTCGCGGTCGCCAACTTGACGTTGAGGACCGCGAGCAAGCAAAAAATGACCGCTGCACTACGCTACGCTACGCTACGCGTGTTTTCACTGTGCTACGTGCAATTTGCGTTGTGCGAAGTAGCGCAAACTTCACAAACTACGCGAGCGTAGCGTAGTGCTTTGCCCAGGGTTAATTTTAATGCAGTGGATTAGTCATATTAGGATTTTGCATATTCTCTAAAGGCTGTTTAATGAGCATTACGTAACTGTTCTTGTACCCACTGTTTTTTTATTTTTAGCTGCTGCCCACTGTTTTTGCAACTTCTACATTTTATTTTTTTTAAACATAACTAAATCGTATTGCTTGCCATTTCTGAAGCAATGTCAAAGTGCGTTTTATTATTTTAATACAGCATCTATATTTTGCCACTATGATCGGTTGGGTTGATATTTTGTTGGAATTTGTTTTCTATATTCATTTACGTCCGAATTAAAATGTCGGTCGGAGTTGCCTCCAACCGACAGCATTTCGGGTAAGGAGCTGCTTGACCCTAGGTCATTGGTTCTGACAACCCTACTAGGATGCGACCGCAAACTTCCATTTTTCAATGGGAGCTTGTTCGGTGGGCTGAAACCACCCACAGCACAGGCTCCCATTGAAAAATTGAAGTTTGTACACATCCCTGCACCGTGTGGCAGGCACAAATGCAGGCCCAAATGCAGAGGGCCAGGCAGCAAGGGGTCCTGGTAGGGGCCCACAAAGTCGGTTTCCAACAGCCAATTCATGTTGAAAAGGCTGACATGGATTGGTTGTCGGAAACAGACATCAAAGGATTATGGACTGACTGACGGACTCCTGGAGCCTGTTGGAACTGAGCCGGATTCCCCCTCTGGTTTAAACTCTGACCGCTGTCATCCTAATGCAGCGGTCGCAGTTTAATCCTACCATGTCGGTCGGAAAGCCTCTGACCAGTAGTCAGAGGCTTTCCGAGCAACATCATAAGTAGGCCCACTGTTTCAGAGCTATCCTATTGCCCTGAACATGTCTTACGTGGCAATTAATTAAAGGCAGTGCTTATTTTGAGCTGGTGTCTGTCAGTGGGATCCACTCACTGTCGGGCACCAGCACATATTTGTCCTCTTCAGACATTTACTGAGAGCAAGAGAGGGTAAAACACACAAAGGGAAAAGAAGGAGGAAGAGAAAGAAGGAAAACCGTCACAAACGGATAAAGCAGGGACCTGCAAGAGTGAGATAAAGGGGCCAGGAGTGTCTGGTGGTGGATTAAAGAGGCATGAGGCGGATTTAAGACCAGCAAGAGTGAGATAAAGGGCCAGGGAGTGTCCGGTGGTGGATTAAAGAGGCATGAGGTGGATTTAAGACCACCTGCTCCAGTATTCGGGCATCAACGTTTAATTGCACCGGCCATGGGCCTCTGAGCAGTGCTTTGGGCACCGACACTCATTCTTTCACATATTAAACACTGATAGTGAATGACTAAGGTATGTGGCATATGATCTTTGACCTATGCCTTTGGTAAGGTAACATGTCATCGGTTTTATTGTATCATTTCTATATTCTATAAAAGTTCATTAAGATTTTGTTCTGTTTGATAATTTTGTGTATTGTAAATTGTTACTTTGTGTAGCAATAATAGGGATAGTCAGTACAATCAATAGAATTGTCATCGCTAGTGTTGGTCTGTGATGAGTGCAGAACTCTTGGGAAACAAGTGTTGTCGGTTCGCGTTTTTACGTGCACCGAGTGTTCTCAGTAACCAGAGTGTGACAAGTCCACTTGTTAGCAAAGGAGGGGAGTCACTGATTAAAGGGACTCTCTAGAGGACAAGGGATCCATCTCCGAGCCCAAGCAGCTGGACTTGGAACAAACAGGCGTGGCTGTGCTCGCTAAAGGGAGTGAAGGACAAGGCTGGCTGGACTGAGCATTGTAGACTGACCTGGACTGAGTGCTGTGCAGACTGACCTGGACTGAGCACTCCGCAGACTCACTTGCACTGAGCACTCTGCAGACTGACCTGGACTGAGCAGTCTGCAGACTGACCTGGACTGAGCAGTCTGCAGACTGACCTGGACTGAGCAGTCTGCAGACTGACCTGGACTGAGCGCTCTGCAGACTGACCTGCACTGAGCACTGTCAGGGACTGTCCGGGACTATGTCAGGAACACAGTCAGGGACTTGGGCAAGGACTGGGAACTGGGTAGAAAACGTACAGTGCACAGAAAGAGTAGTACAGAGCTGCCCAAGATCACACAGGGAGTCAGAGGAGAAAAAGGGATCCAAAGGGGAAGCCTGTACAAGTGAACAAGATGGGTAAGACTCAGAAAGGAAGGGCACTCACGAGGCAATTTAGCATTCAGAATAACTACACCCAGGACGAATGTGCAAGACATATATATGAAACAACATTAACAATAACGGGGAGTGTGGGGTAAAGCACTCAGGAGCTCCACATGGTAAGACTGAAGCTCAGTAAGTTTCTCACCCACAATTGCTGTTACAGATACTGACTGCAAATACCCACATATAGGATATGTATGCAAAGGCAGGGTCTGTGGAGCTTATACCTATGGTGATGTTATAAATGCAACTCAAAGACAATACTCACAGTGAACAAGAAACACCACCTAGGTAGTCAGCTGTGCCCATGGATCCTGGCGATCAAACAGGAACACGCAAGGCAGTAACAGCAAAGGGGTAGAACTAAACACAAGCACAATAGACAAGGAGCTAGCGAGGAGGAGTGCTGAACAGGAAAGGAAGGAAATCACAGGGCACACTTGGCAGAAAGCAGATAACAAACATACAAGGTAACAGAAGCAAGACAGCAGAAATAGAAAGACAGCAAACTAGAACTCGAACCAAGGAAATGGGAAGAAAGGCAGCGACTGGAAAAGGATATACAGAAGGGGAGGCTACAAGGGTATACTAGAACAGTGCAGGTTCAGGAATCAAGAAAACAAAGTAGCATAGAAGGCAGTGCTGGGGCAGGAACAAGAATTGAGCTAAGGCTCAGGAGTCAAGGTAGCACTGCAGGCAGTGCTAGTTCAGGAACAGGGAATTACTAAAGCTTCAGGAGTCAAGGTAGCACTGCAGGCAGTGCTGGTTCAGGAACAGAGAATTACTAAAGCTTCAGGAGTCAAGGTAGCACTGCAGGCAGTACTGGTTCAAGGAAATAGCTACAGCTCAGGAAACAAGGAGTCAAGAGAGCACTGCAAGCAGTGCAAATCAGGAACAAGAAATAGCTGAAGCCCAGGAACAGGAACAAAGAATAACTATAGCTCAGGAACTCAGGAAACAAGGTAGCACTGCAGGCAGTGCTAATTCAGGTACAAGGAATAGCTATAGCTCAGGAACTCAGGAAACAAGGTAGCACTGCAGGCAGTGCTAATTCAGGCACAAGGAATAGCTATAGCTCAGGAATCAAGGAACAAGGATTAACTATAGCTCAGGAATCAAGGAATAGCAACAGCTCAGGAACAAGGATCGGTCTCACCGGAAAACAGCTACAATGACCAACACTGGGCTGAAGGGAGCTGGGGCTTAAAAGAGCTCACAGTAATCACATGCATCAGGTGTGAGCAGGCTAGCAGCAGCCAGCCACAGGTGAGCTGAATTCCTCCACCCATCCTTGGCCTGCAGGGGTGGAGACGAAGCAGTGAGCAGGGAATTCTGGGTAATGAAGTTTCAGGCATGAGCAGGATGGCTTCCACAAAACCCGGCATGGATTGGGAATGGATGTCAATTCCCAAATAGTGTCCAAATGGCTGGAAGTCAGTATGTACATGAAGGGAAGAGTCTGGAAGCTTGTTATGACACTGGAGAGCCCCACAATTCGGCACCCTGGTGGTGGGCACGAGAGCACAGGGAGTGAATCGTGACAAGCACTCTGCAGACTGACCTGGACTGAGCAGTCTGCAGACTGACCTGGACTGAGCGCTCTGCAGGCTGACCTGAACTGAGCACTCTGCAGACTGACCTACACTAAGCACACTGCAGACTGACCGGTTCAGTGTCGTAATCTACAGAGTGGTCAGTAACACCCATATGCTCACACCTCTTTGGAGACCCTTGCGCTATCTCCACGGGTCTGGGGATCAAGAGAGATCTGTCAGGGATCTGCCAGGAGAGGTCTATAAGGAGAGGTCAGCCAGCAGAGATCTGCCAGCAGAGCTATGACAGAAGAAATCTGCAAGAGATCTGACAGGAGCAATCTGAGAGAGCTCTGCCCCAAGAGATCTGCCACAAGAGATCTGACAGGAGAGTACTGTCAAGAGAGATCTGTGAGAGGTCAGGCAGCAGAGATCTGCCAGAAGAAATCTGCAAGAGATCTGACAGGAGCGATCTGAGAGAGCTCTGCCAGGAGAGATCTACCATGAGAGATCTGCCATGAGAGATCTGCCATGAGAGGTCTACTATGAGAGGTCTGTCAGGCGAGATCTGCCAGGAGAGGATTGCCAGGAGAGGTCTGTCAGGAGAGATCTGCCAGGAAACATCTGCCAGGATGGGTGTATATGGAGAGGTCTGTCAGGAGGGGACTGCCAGTAGAGGTCTGCAGGGAGAGGGCTGTCAGGAGAGGTCTACCAGGAAGGCTCTGCCTGGAGATATCTGCCAGGAGAGGTCTGTCAGGAGAGGTCTGCCAGGAGAGATCTATCAGGAATAATCTGCTAGGAGAGGTCTGCCAGGAGAGGTCTGTCAGGAAGGTCTATAAGGAGAGATCAGCCAGCAGAGATCTGCCAGGAGAGCTGTGTCTAGAGGGGGTCTGCCAGGAGAGGTCTATAAGGAGAGGTCTAGCAGGAGAGCTGTGTCTGGAGGGGGTCTACCAGTGGAGATCTGCCAGCAGAGATCTGCAAGGAGAGATCTGCCAGGAGAAATCTGCCAGTCTGCTCTAAAGCTTTGCTCGCATACCTCATGGGAGTCTGCAGTTGTGGTCTATGTTAAATAGGAGCTCTACTGTGTAAAATGCATGCTTGTCCTCCCCGGACTGTAAAACTACAACCGCAAACAAATCTACTAGAAAACTTAATCATGTTAACCTGGATGTGGAATTTTATTACTGTTGTTAAATTTTGGGAAATTGACCAATATGCATTATATGGTTCAGTTAAAAAAGCAGCATGTAACTATACAATGGAATTAATGATTCCTTTATTGTGTAAAAATTCAAATGAAACCAAGCAGAGGGGGAACCTGTGAATAACAGAACAAAAGAGTAGAGCTGAAACCTGTGGATAAAAGAGCAGAGGGGATAAAGGGGCATAGGGGCAACATGTGGATAAAAGAACACAGGGGGCCTGTGGATAAAGGAGGAGAGGAGGAGCCTTTGGATACAGGAGCAGAGGGGGAACCTGTGGATAAAAGAGTAGAGGGGGAAACCTGTAGATAAAAGTGCAGAAGGTAAACCTGTGGATAAAAGATCAGAGGGGATAAAGGAGCATGGGGGCAACCTGTGAATAAAAGAGCAGAGAGGAACCCTGTGGACAAAAGAGCAGAGGGGGAACCTGTGGACAAAAGAGCAGAGGGGGAACCTGTGGATAATATGACGGAGGGGGAACCTGTGAATAATGGAACAAAAGAGCAGAGGAGAAACCTGTGGATAAAGGAGCAGAAGGTAAACCTGTGGATAAAAGTGCAGAGCGGATAAAGGAGCATAGGAGCAATCTGTGGATAAAACAACAGATGGGGCCTGTGTTCAAAGGAGTAGAGGGGGAAACTGTAGATAAAAGAACAGAGGGGAACCTGTGGATAAAGAAGAACAGAGGAAGAAACTGTGGATAAAGGAGCAGGTGGAACCTATGGATACAGGAGCTGAGGGGAAACCTGTGGATAAATGAGCAGAGGGGCGACCTGTGGATAATAGGACAGAAGGGGAACCTGTGGCTAAAAGGACAGAAGGAGAATCTGTGGATACAGGAGCAGAGGGGGGACCTGTGGATAATAGGACAGAAGGGGAACCTGTGGATAAAAGGACAGAAAGAGAACCTGTGGATACAGGAACATAGGGGCAAATGTGGATAAAAGAGCAGAGGGGGAACCTGTGGATAAAAGAGCAGAGGGGGAACCTGTGGATAAAAGAGCCGAGGGGGAACCTGTGGATAAAAGCGCAGAGGGGAAACCTGTGGGTACAGGACCAGAGGGGGAACTTGTGGATAAAAGAGCAGCGGGGGAACCTGTGGATAAAAGAACAGAAGGGGAACCTGTGGATAAAAGGACAGAAGGGGAACCTGTGGATTCAGGAGCATAGTGGCAACCTGTGGATAAAAGAGCAGAGGGGGAACCTGTGGATACAGGAGCAGAGGGGGAACCTGTGGATAAAAGAGCAGAGGGGGAACCTGTGGATAAAAGGAAGAAGTGGAATCTGTGGCTAAAAGGACAGAAGGGGAACCTGTGGCTACAGGAGCATCGGGGCAACCTGTGGATAAAAGAGCAGAGAGGGAACTTGTGGATACAGGACCAGAGCGGGATCCTGTGTATAAAAGAGCAGAGGGGGAACCTGTGGATAAAAGAGCAGAGGGGGAACCTGTAGATAAAAGAGCAGAGGGGGAACCTGTGGATAAAAGTGCAGAGGGGAAACTTGTGGATACAGGACCACAGGGGTGTTAGGTTTCAAATTCCCATCCCTGTAACGCACTCGTTTTATGCTATATTAGGTTAGCAATGTGTGGCTAAATAGAAGCCATTTGCATTCACGTTATGCAACCCGCTGAGTTATCCCTGTAATGCGCAGGCTTCAGTTAGCAAGTGTGACTCCATTTTGCATTTCGTAATCCTTATTAGGCTGCTTAGACTGGGCCTGAGTTAGGCCTCATTACTCGTATTGCTTGCCTCATCAGAACACTGTATTTCGTTATTATTTTTCCTCTTGTTCAAGGCTGTTTCTCGACTTATTAATGAATAGGGCATTCTTCCCTCGCATACTTATCCGAATGTGTAATTTCTGCTCCCACGTTAGGAGATGCTGAGACCCAGCACCGTGGCCTTGGATTCCTGATAAAATGTACCCATCTGGCAGGTGTTAGCTCATCCTACTGTGCCTCTTTGTTCATGATTGGCCCAGGCCGGTAGTTTTCCATTGTGGGCATGGTTGGGGGCTTCTCGAGAGGAATGATTACTCAGTGTGGACTGTTGGGGGGCCAGTCACTCGGCAGACATCTTAGGGTGCGGGTCATGATGGACTCCTCTGCAGAGTATTGCTAATAAAATGTAAGTTTGTATTCTCTACTGTCTGACCGACTCTTCATTCTTGGGAAGGCATAGCAGGTGGTTGTAAGAAAACCCGAGTGGCCCTAGAGGGCCACTTCCTTCAGTTGGCGCCCAAACAGGGACCCCGCAAGGTGATCCGACTCACCTGTAATCGGGTTGTAGGGTCGGGGGGTGCGTTTGGTCGGTTGGGCGGATCGGGGTACCCCACACAAGACCGAGCTTGGTTCTCGCAGCTGCCCCGCCCGGCTGATTGAGCGCCCCTTCGTCTAGTGGTCCCAGGCTGGGGACCTGAGAAGGCGAAACCTTGGAGTTGACCGTTTGGTCTGAAGAGTCGGCAGTGGAGAATAACTTTACTCGATCTGTGTGCACCAGGTGAGTGATTTGATTCTTGGAAAAATGGCGCCATTCTTGGACGGCACAAGCCTGAGGGCTGTGTCTTGATACAGTCTCCGGACTGTCTTTTCTGCAGTTTTCAAACTGCCTTGCTTGAACGACACGAGTCGACGGGCTGTGTCTTGGTACGGTCTCTGGACTGTCTTGTCTTGAACTTGGTGGGTTTGCGGACCCTTGAAAAGGCACTGAGTGTTTGCGAGCAGTTCACCGGACCACCTGGAAATTTGGCCCGCGCTTGAAAGGTCCGGGACTGTCCGCGAACAATCTGCCAGACCAACTGGTAATTTGGCTAATGCTTGAAAAGGTCTGGGGCTGGAGCCTGTCTTCTTGAATTTGGTACAGTCCCAGGACTGTAGGGAGTGGTCCCTGGACCGTTTGGTTTGGTTCGTGAATAATATTTGTTATTTTATCTTTTCTTTATTTACCGCTGCTGGTGTTATACTTGTCCGTTAGGGACAGTGCATGTGTCTTATATTAAGATGCCTTGTTTAAGCAAATTGGGGTGTTTTGGATGTCGATGTTGTTCTACTGATGCTCGATTGGAAGAGAGCCAGCCTGCGCCTCTGGAGGGTTCTCCAAATTTTGACGTATACGTTAAACATGGTATTGGCCCTATTATGTTTAGCACATTGTGGCATAAATATACGAGGGACAATGCTGAGTTACAGTGGCCGCTTACCGGCTCATTTGATGAACAGAAATTGAATTTCTTGCAGGACAAATTGTTCGCTAAAAAGAGCAGACAGTCGATGTTTGATTCTCTAAGAGTATGGCAGAAAGAAGCAAAGCAGCGACGAATGAGAGCAGAGAAAGAGGCCCAGAAGAGGCAGACGCAATCTATAACACAGAAAGCAGTAGCCTATGAAAGAGGAAAGATCGAGAAGGGCATAGAATGCTCAGATAGAAAGTTTCGGTTACAGACAGATAAATGTTATGTTACTAGAGAGGAAGGTGATGATTTTGTCGAAGAGCTATTGGACTCTCGCCCTCCTCCTTCTTATGCCCCTGAACGGATATACCTGACAGTCCCGACATCTCAGTCCTTGGCCTCTAGTGCCGCCCCTTCTAGTATTCCTGTTTCTAGCGCTACCGCTTCAGCCCGGCCCCTCTTGCTTCTTCTCTACTCACACCAGTCACCGGGGTGGGTGCTGTTAGCTCCCCCGCCCAGTCTATTAGTTCTGTATCGACTGCTACTCCCCCTTTCACCCCTACCACCCTGTCTCTCTACATGATGGTACCTGTCTCTGCGTCTGCTCTTTCCCCCGTGAGTGTGACACCCCAGGCACAGTTGAATGTCGAAACTCCTGCACGTGGGGTACATGAAGTGAACTGGGCAACAGCGCGAGACCGAATGGATAAAGTGTTGGTGCGTTCTGCTGTGGGTGATGAGGAAAAGCAAATGGTGGTGAATCAAGCAGCTCAGTGGGCTCGGAATCCGATCTATAGTGTGGAGGATGTGTGGAGTGTGATGAAAGATTACGAGCAGTTTATACAGCAGCATGCTCTTAAGCACATGTCAGCCACGCTGATAGGGTTGTGGGAACAGTGTTTTCAAGGTGTTGCACCGCAAATAATATATGACATATGGGACAGGGTATATGCTTCAGGTATGGCTCCCAATTAGGTTTTTAGCAATATAACGACACTAGTGGGTTACCGAGGCAGATTGCTCCAGAAGGTTCCGACGATGGGGACACAGCACCCCATGAGGGAAGTCCATCCCATTTACCACCCTGAAATTCCAGAACTGCACAATTCCACCGACACTGTGATTAGACCACGGGTCGACGCTCGGTTTCAGAAACAGTGGATCTATACTCCTTGGAAGAGGAGTGAGATCCTATCCATAAAGAGCCAGCTGCCGGACCCCCGGAAAAACCCTACTGCATATTATAAAGAATTGACGGAGGCGGCCTCCTCCACAGTAATGACGCTAGCTGATATAGAGTTGTTTTTCGGTCTGTTGGTACCGGTACATATATGGAGGCAGGTTCATACGCAGGATCATGCACTAGAGTTGGGGGGCACGTGGGATAAGATCAAGGCTTGGGATAAGGAGCGTAAGCTGGGCGACAAGCCAAAAGCGGAGCTCCTCGTTTTGCCGGGGCGTATCATAACATACATGCACTCCCTTATCCCACCGAAGCGAGTGGACTGGGACAAGTTGACTGCGTGTCACCAAAAGAAGGATGAAAGTGTGTCGGATTTCTTTACCAGATTTGAAGGGGTGTTTTTAGATTTCAGTGCTCAGGACCTGTCACAGGAGGGTGGTGTTCGTTTGTTTGTTAACAGATTTGTCACTAACTTGCTTCCCGAGATTGCAACACGGTTGCAGGCTTCGGAAAGTACTTGGACGACCTCATCCCCGTCAGTGATATTGAGTATGGCACAGTATTACGAACATAGAGAGAATGAGGACAAGGAAAGGGTAGAGAAAAAGTCATAGGATTTGAAGACGAGGGTATTGATGCAGCAAGTTGCGAGGGGAAGTGGACGAGGAAGAGGTTCGGGTACGGCCCAATGGCCGCCCCGGTCTGGCAGGGGCGGTGCTTCAAACACGCCCCTTGGGCTCAATCAATGTGCGTACTGTAAGCAGGAGGGACATTGGCGGAACGAGTGTCCGGAGTTGTTGCAGAAAGGTGAGGCCCGAGAGGTCGGGGTTTTCGAGGACACGGATGAGGAGCAGGAGGTAGAGGGGGGATGCAGTCAGAGGATACATCACACAGTAGGCAGAGTGGGAATTATTTTGATGACCCCCGAGGACGACAGTACTATCAGGTTTGTCTCACAGCTAGGACAGCCGAGGACAGGGCGAGGGACCAGTTCCTGTGCCTAAAGATGAGCACGGACCTTATGTCACTGCTGATTTACAGGGTACTACCAATTTTTTTTTAGATGATACAGGGGCTATGAATAGCTCTGTTTCCCGTTCACTGGTCCCGGGGGCAGCTCTGTCTGGCCAAAACAATGTGTTGGTGCGTTTCTCAGGCGTGCCGGTCATTAGCCCCATTTCCAAGCCTCTTGCTTTGACTATTGGCCCCTTTAGGGTCGATTCACCATTTTTACTGACGTCAAATTGTGGGGAAAATTTGTTAGGACTGGATTTGTTAAAAAGGTTGCATGCGACAATTTTTTGTTCTCCAGACGGTGTTTACGTGACTGTTGGAACGCAGGTAGCCCGTGCCAAACAGTGCTTCGCAAAGGATGCCCCCCTTCCCGCTGAGTTCAAAGATGTGCCACGTACGTTATGGGCTACAGGAGACACTGATGTGGGGTTACTCCAGATCCCGCCAGTATCTATACAGATCAAAGACAATGCTAAATTGCCACGCATTCCCCAGTATAAGATATCCAGGCAGGTGAAAAGGCCCTATTGCAAATAATACAGGATTTGATTAAGTCTGGCGTGGTTGAAGAGACTGTGGCAAATGTGTGTAATAGCCCTATTCTTCCTATTCTTAAAAAGACACCCTTGGATTCTTCTGATGCCCACCCTGACGTTTACCGTGTTTGTGATAGACCTCAGAGAGGTCAATAAGATCGTAGTTCCCCAGTACCCTGTGGTCCCAGACATTGCAACGATCTTGACAATGATCCCCCATCAGCAAAATTATTTTCTGTAATTGACTTAAAGAATGCTTTCTTCAGCATACCAATCCATACAGATAGCAGATATCTGTTTGGATTTGCAATAGCCGGTCGGAGCTTTAGATTCTGCCGTGCTCCACAAGGCTATACTGAAAGTCCTAGTATTTATAGCCAAGCCTTGAAAGCTCAATTGTATTCTCTGGAGTTCCCTCTGGTAATGTGCTGTTGCAGTATGTTGACGACCTCCTTGTGGCTTCGGACAATGAGGATGGTTGCAAAGACGCCACAGTTAAATTATTGTTGCATCTGGCACATCATGGACACAAGGTGTCACTTTCCAAATTCCAATATTGTCGACAGGAGGTCACCTATTTAGGTCACCTACTGTCAAAGGAGGGTCGCAGACTAACACCTGAGCACATAGCTGCTATCACTAATATGCCTGTTCCTAAGACCCAACGCAAGGTACACGCGTTTATTGGGATAACATCGTATTGTCGGCATTGGATCCCTAACTATTCCCTACTAACAAATCCCCTTCTTTACCTGACCACCAAAGATGTGCATGAACCCCTGCCTTGGACACCTGCATGTCAGCAAGCTTTTGAACAATTAAAGGTTGCGCTTTGCTCTGCTCCTGTGCTTGGTACTCCTGATTACCAGAAGCCTTTTGTGCTCTACGTGCATGAAGTGGATGGTTGCGCGCTTTCTGTTCTAACACAGGGTTTCGGTGGTAAGCAGAGACCCTGCGCCTACTTCTCTGCCATGCTTGATAATGTCGCCAGAGCGCTCCCGAGCTGTCTGAGAGCTGCTGCGGCGGTGGCAGTTTCTATCAGACAATCGACAGGGCTCGTCCTTGATACTGATCTCACAATAATGGTACCTCATGCTGTGGATATACTATTGAATAAGACAAAGACGCAGCTCCTTACTAGTGCGCGTCTGACTGGCTAAGAATTGACCTTGTTTGCTCCGCACATTACCATCAAACGATGTGCTACTCTGAACCCAGCCATGTTACTACCCCTCCCTTCGGAAGAAAAGGACAATGATGTCCATGATTGTTTATTTTGGACTGAGGAAGAAGCGAAAGGACGGGTAGACCTGACTGACGTTCCCTTATCTGACCCCCAAGGGGAACTATATGACGATGGCTCTTGTTTCAAATTACCAGATGGCACCACCACTGCAGCCTATGCAATCACAATGTTATACACTGTAGTTGAGACATCCCGTATCCCACACCAATCGGCCCAAGCTGCAGAGTTGGTTGCCCTCCTCAGGGCTTGCGAGTTGAGTGAGGGACTGGCTGTTAATATCTACACCGACAGCCAGTATGCCTTTGGGGTGGCCCATAATTTTGGGCGCCTCTGGGCGGAGAGAGGGTTCTTGACCTCGCACGGGCTGCGAATGCAGAACGGCCCATAGATACATAGATTGCTGTCTGCATTGACACTTCCCAATAAGTTAGCAATAGTGAAATGTAGCGCTCATAAAGCCATTACAGATGATGTTGGGAGGGGAAATGCTTTAGCAGACCAGACAGCTAAGGAGACAGCTCGATCAAAGATGAAAAAGATGTTGGTGGCAGGTCCCGCTAGGTGGGTCCCAGACAATGGAATGTTCGAGGACACATTGGAAAATGTCAGGGAAATTCAGGGTGAGGCGACTCTAGACGAATTGGCAATGTGGGAGGAGAGAATTGGTCGTTTGGATGAGGATGGGTGTTGGAGTGACTTGTCTGGAAAGCAGCGATGGTTGCAGCCTAATTCATATGTGCTCCCTGTTGTTATGATGGCCCATGGCCCAGCGCATATTAGTGCCAAAGGAATATGCAAGCTACTGGACCCAGTATGGCGGAATGATAATATTGCTAAGGTAGCTACACACCTAGTGAAAAATTGTATCATTTGCTTAAAGCATAACCCTGGGAAAGGTACTCCTACACCCGCTGGTAACTTTGCACCGCCTTCCTTCCCTTTCGAGGTTCTCCAGATGGATTTCATCGAAATGGAACGAGTCAACAACGTAAAGTATGTGCTAGTAGTGATTTGCGCATTCAGTAAATGGATTGAGGCTTACCCCACTAAAGAGAATACAGCCATGGCGACGGCGAAGGCACTTCTAAAAGAGTACTTCCCACGCTATGGATTTCCACACGTGATTTGGAGTGACAACGGAAGTCACTTCAATTCAAAAGTCATTGAATTGGTGTGCACAGGTTTGCATATTAAGCAGAAGTTTCATGCAGCGAATCACCCCCAGTCAGCAGATCTGGTTGAGAAGTACAATGGTACTCTCAAACTGAAGCTAGAAAAGATTCAAGAAAGCACAGGACTGCGATGGCCAGATGTGTTACCCTTGGCTTTATTATCTACCAGAGCGACAGCGCATTCTAGAACAGGGTTGTCCCTGTATGAGGTGGTCTTCGGATGCCCTGCTAATGTTTGGGGCGTCCCAAGACCCAAGAGCTTTTCCGAGATAGAGTACCCCCTGCTTGTAGACTATCTGTATGAGTTGTCTAAAGATCTTCGTTCTCTTCATCAACAGATACACGCTACATTGCGGCCAGTACCAGAGGGGCCCGGGCATTGCATACAGCCCTGCGACTATGTGATGATTAAGAACTTCCAACGAAAAAGGAGCCTGGAGCCGAGGTGGAAGGGGCCTGTCATCGTTCTCCTCGCCACTAGAACGGCTGTAAAGGTAGACTGCAGAAAGCACTCGATCCATACATCTCATGTGAAACAGGTGCCTCTCCCGCTCCCGTACGACCGTTGGGTCAACGAAGGCATCGGTGATCAGGAGTGTGAGAAGGTGCCACGTTTCATTCCCTTCTCTGACGCCCGGGTGAGGTGGGCGCAGACGGACGAAGAAAGTGATGCAGTTCTGGCCGAGGCGATCCCACCAGAGATAAGGGCCGCCCCGGATAACACCGTCTCTGATACACCGGAATCTGAATCTCGATGCCCATCTGATCCGGAGTTTCTGCCCCTTTTTGTTGATGAAACAGTGCCTGGAGTAACAAAGTATAATCTGAGGCCCGAAAGAAGGACGGTGCACCAGCCGAACAGTCTAGGAGTTATGGAAGAACTTGAGCTTAGGGCGCAGGTGCTGTGCCTAAGGTGCCTGTATTAGACTAGGGTGAGCAACACTGGTGCACTGCCTTGGACACTGGACAGGATAGTTGAGGGTATTTGCCCAGGAGGGAGGGTGCCCTATCCTGAAAGAAGAAGGATTTATTTTTCTGCAAGGGCTGCGATCGCGCAGATCCTCCGCGGGAGTGCTTTATAGCACCGTCGTTGATGAACAATAGGAGCCTGCCAGGGAGGCTCTAGACGGACGCTGGGTGATTTGTGCCCTCTGGTACTGTTGTTGCAATAGTGGCTCTAGCCCGTGAATTTTTCTTTCCCTTGTGACGCCTATAAGTTGCCCTTGAAGTTTTCTAAATGTATCCCTTTGGTCGTCCTATCCCTGATGAGAAGCAGCCCTTTGCGGCTCCGCGTCCCACTTCAGATGGTCCTGTTTGGTCCTCTTGGTCCACTAAGTTTGAAATAGTGTTTGTGATAATAATTTTGCTTTCTCTGCTAGTCGTATTTGGGGTGGTCTGGTACTTAGAGGAACAACATCCCGTGCACACCTTGATAGGGACTACCCCGGTTCCAGCAGAGCACTTGTTTGTTACACTGGCCCCACATAAAGAAAGACATAGACAGACTTATGCCCAAAATGCTTTTGTTCAGATGCTTCATCAGGTACACAGTACTACTAATGCCACAAATTGCTGGGTTGTGGGCTACTTCCCTCAGTTATGCACAAAAATGATTTGCTAGTGTAATTGCCCCTGTCATATTTGGGTAGCTGTGAAGCCTGGTTTCAACTGCTCTCTATGGTATACATGCACTATTATGCTGATGCTATGAAAATGGTACAGGCTGATTACGAAGCAGTATTGGAGTATATAGTGGTGCACCAGGGATATGCACCTCGGGCAGATGGCAAGGAGGGTACCCTGCACCCAGATGCTTGCATGAACGTTTTTGAGGCCAACAAAAATGTTACTTGGTTACGAAATGAAATGCTAGATTTCCAAGGATTTAATGTCACTGAATACTATAAATGTTTCCAGGAACGCAAAATCACTGAAGACAAAGCCATGCCTGTCCCTGTGATCAATGCAACAGCTAGTTTCTGTGTTGAAGGATCAGGGAACATTTCGGTAGGACAGAGCCATTGTAACTACACATACCGATTAAACACTACTACCAGCCCACCTTTGCTTACACCTCCGAATGTATACTTCATCTGTGCGGAACAGGCTTATACATGGCTTCCAAGGGGATGGTCTGGCCGGTGTTATGTTTCCTTCCTCTTACCTCCCGTTTACATTGCACCGCCCAATTACCACAAGGATCATAAGCTACAGCGTAGGGATCTCCAGGTACTTCGAGTTAAGAGAGTTATCAACCCAGACGATATTGATCAAACAGATACCTCCCTACAGCAATTTATTGACATAATGAAGGGCGTTCTGCCATTCTGGGGTCCCATGTTCAATAGTCGTAATATTCGTCGCCTTGCTAGAGTAGTTGAGGGAGTTATTAATACTACTGCCGGTATACTGACTAATATTACAGTTGAGCTTCAGGCTACAAGGCTCGTTTCTCTTCAAAATCGGATGGTTTTAGACACCATTCTGGCTGATAAGGGTGGAGCCTGTTGCGTCATCGGCAGCAGCTGCTGTGTGTACATCCCTGATAGTGCCCCTAATGTGTACTCCGCAATACAGAAATTACACAGACTTGCCTCAGATATCCATCAGGATAATGGTTCATGGTCCCTCACAGGGTGGCTCTGGGATCTGCTGACATCATGGGGTTGGAAGATATTACTTGTCCTAATAGCCATCACAGGAGTCATCTTTACATGTTGCATATGCATTAATTGCCTTCCAGCCTCTTGCACCAATTGTGTGAGTAAACTTACCCCTACCCCTACATTGCCAAGACGAGATAACAAGATCTCTGCTATGATGATGCAGGACATTCAGGACATAATGATCATTGATGAGGGCATCTTAATTCGTGACGAGATAACAAGATCTCTGCTATGATGATGCGGGAATTTCAGGACATAATGATCATTGATGAGGGCATCTTTGAGTATTAGGTAATTTCGATGCTCATGTGTTGTTTTGCTTTCCCTTGTAACATGAGTGCCTAGGCAATTTCTTTCTCCCCCTTAGAATTGTAAAGACTCTACCGGATAGCGAATAAAGCATTTAGTCACCCATGCTAAAAGGAGGGTCTGTTAGGTTTCAAATTCCCATCCCTGCAACGCACTCGTTTTATGCTATATTAGGTTAGCAATGTGTGGCTAAATAGAAGCCATTTGCATTCACATTATGCAACCCGCTGAGTTATCCCTGTAATGCGCAGGCTTCAGTTAGCGAGTGTGACTCCATTTTGCATTTCGTAATCCTTATTAGGCTGCTTAGACTGGGCCTGAGTTAGGCCTCATTACTCGTATTGCTTGCCTCAGCAGAACACTGTATTTCGTTATTATTTTTCCTCTTGTTCAAGGCTGTTTCTCGACTTAATAATAAAAAGGGCATTCTGCCCTCGCATACTTATCCGAATGTGTAGTTTCTGCTCCCACGTTAGGAGATGCTGAGACCCAGCACTGTGGCCTTGGATTTCTGATAAAATGTACCCATCTGGCAGGTGTTAGCTCATCCTACTGTGCCTCTTTGTTCATGATCGGCCCAGGCCGGTAGTTTTCCATTGTGGGCGTGGTTGGGGGCTTCTCGAGAGGAATGATTACTCAGTGTGGACTGTTGGGGGGGCCAGTCCCTCGGCAGACATCTTAGGGTGCGGGTCATGATGGACTCCTCTGCAGAGTATTGCTAACAAAATGTAAGTTTGTATTCTCTACTGTCTGACCGACTCTTCATTCTTGGGAAGGCATAGCAGGTGGTTGTAAGAAAACCCGAGTGGCCCTAGAGGGCCACTTCCTTCAGGGGGAACCTGTAGATAAAAGAGCAGAGGGGCAACCTGTGGATTAAAGGACAGGAGGGGAACCTGTGGATAAAAGGACAGAAGGGGAACCTGTAGATACAGGAGCATAGGGGCAACCTGTGCATAAAAGAGCAGAGGGGGAACCTGTGGATAAAAGAGCAGAGGGGGAACCTGTGGATAAAAGAGCAGAGGGGGAACCTGTGGATAAAAGAGCAGAGGGGGAACCTGTGGATAAAAGAGCAGAGGGGGAACCTGTGGATACAGGACCAGAGGGGGAACCTGTGGATAAAAGAGCAGAGGGGGAACCTGTGGATACAGGAGCAGAGGGGGAACCTGTGGATAAAAGAGCAGAGGGGGAACCTGTGGATACAGGAGCAAAGGGGGAATCTGTGGGTAAAAGGACAGAGGGGGAACCTGTGGATAAAAGAGCAGAGGGGGAACCTGTGGATACAGGAGCAGAGGGGGAACCTGTGGATAAAAGAGCAGAGGGGGAACCTGTGGATACAGGAGCAAAGGGGGAATCTGTGGGTAAAAGGACAGAGGGGGAACCTGTGGATAAAAGGACAGAGGGGGAACCTGTGGGTAAAAGAGCAGAAGATGGCAAAATAATGGGAACTGAGGCGCCCTCGCTTATTTATATTGATGCTCAGGAGAACGGTGGGTTTCGGGGCGGACTGCAAAGAGGTATATGAGAGAGAGAAGAAAGACATGCACAGTAGATGGGCCCGTGATATATGCACTGTGCATACCTGAGATACACTCGTGCTGAGAGCTCTTAGATGTACATATTGAGCATATCACAGGCCTGAATGAAGTTCACACATTGGCATGCTTCAAATTGTGCAAATACCAGGGACTTGCATAATTTGTGTGTGGTCGATGCCTTCCTAATGTTCTTCTACCGAGGACTCTATACTGTCATAGGTCATTTTGCAACAACATGTTCTTATATCAGAGGAAAGTATAGTTCCTAAGTAAAAGAAATGACAAATGCTTAAGGTGCGGTGCTCCCTTACTAACAGCTGGTCAGGGGCAGTTTAGGGTGTCTTGAAAAATCAAGCACGGGGACACTCCCTTTAACAACATCCATGATAGATCATAAACTCAACGTCCTTTAGAGTCAGACCTTGTAAAATTAGAAGTTTATTGTCGTTTGTTCCAAAAGTCATGACATCCAGGCCCGATGTACAAAGGTTCTGCATTGGGTTTGTGTTACTTTATTAGTGCAGACACAAAGCAAAATCTTTTGGGGAGTTACAAACCAACGCAAATTGGTATTCACTTTAGTTTGTAAGAAAAAGCAACGCAAACCAGTGCGGAGCACTGCTTTGCATTAGTCTATGTCAAGGGGGTGTTCCATGGGTGTTACAATGATGTTCCGCTGCAGCACCCATGGTTTTCGATGCACATCCCTATCTACTAACAATAGTAGACACAGGCCTGGATACAAACATGTTGAGATGTGTTTGCATCACTTAACCAGCACAAAATATTTTTGGGGTTATTTACTTTCCAGCACAAAACATGTTTTGCGCTGGAAACTTGTGCAAAAGTAATGCAAACCAACACAAAATGCTGCTTTGTGTTGCTTAGCGTCACAGGGGCATTATATGGGTGGTTCATGGGCATTCCCATGCAACCATCCATGCTTTTTGATGCAAAACCCTATCTACTAACATTAGTAGACAGGGTTTTGCACAAAAAAATAACACTTCTTTGAAGCAGATTTTTTTTTAATGCAATGTTACCTTGAAAAAAACAAAAGACAAGAGGCATTTGGCAAAAGAGCAACAGTTGGTTTAATTAAATGTAGTGGCCAGGAGAGCAGGCAACAGAGTTGGGGTCTGAAGACTGGCTCAAAGCACATTGGTTTCGGCTGTCATTTTATAAATTACATGATGCGTCATAAAGTAATTTGTACATTCCTTTGGAGACAGAAATCTGGGCCTAGTCACAGGCCATAAATCTGGTTATTCAATAAGAAGTGCAGGTGGCTTTCGACCTTGTGTGGACACAATGTGGGGCCAGTGGGTACATGTCCAGATGTCCGGCATAGGGAGCGCGTGATTTCTTCATGTAGTGTGCATGCGGTGTTCTGATTGGCTGAGTGTTCCTAACTTAGTGTGGCGAATGTAGGCCTAGAGGAGGGGTTCCTGACACCACAATTACATCTTATTACACTTAGGATGTCTTTTTGTCCTGATGAAGTTCCGCATGCGGAGGTAGAAAATAACCTTATCGGGCAAGACGGGTCGAAACTTTGACATTCTCCTCCTTTGGCCTGCATTACTTCCTTTTGACCCTGGTTCAGTGTTCAGAGGTCACTTAAGGAACAAGATAATGGATTGATGTTGTATACAAGCTTAACATTGGTTCGGTCAACTGAATCGCTTAAATCCAACCCGTGTTCTATACATAAAATAGAGAATCTTTACTCTTCATTTATTCTGATTCCTTTACACGTTCACATTGAACATGAGCACTTCCTTTTCACTTTCTCTTCCGACAACCGTCTATTTTCATAATGATTGATTAAATATTGCCTTTTATGAAGACAATGTAAAGAAAGATTTTTTCATATGAACATTGTTGTCTCTGGTCCTTCTCTCTGTGATAATAATCTAAGTATAGAATAACTTTTTGAAGTAAGCTGGTTCCATGAGTAGAGGTGACACAGCAGACGAAACCAGGTGGTGTCTTTCAAGTAATTTATTTAGTTCTTAACATCATAGATAACAGCGATAGCAGCCCCACCAGGAGCAGCCTACTAGCTGCTCAGCCCATCTTCCCAACTGTCTCACACACACCAGGCACCCAAGCATTCCACTCAAGTCAACATTCCACACAGCACACTCACACTGGCTGAGCAGCTAGATATAAGGTAAAGGGAACACTAATAACATAACATGAAGATATTACATTATCTTCTCCCTTTAAAATTAATAATAAATTAAACCAAAACAAAAATGAAAGACAAGTATACACAAAATATACAAAAGAAGTCAGAAGTCTAGAACCCAAGGGTAAATGGAGAAAACCCCACCACGAGAGGGAACACAGACAACACAGAGGAAAAAAGAAGAGTGAAAAGCTATATACAAACTATCACAAACTATCACCATCCTCCTCCTTAAATGGAAAAGAAAAAAAAAACAAAGAAAGAGCAAATAACGTTGAACTCACTGACAAGAAATGAGAAAAACACCACATGACCCTACATGTGAAACAAAATGCAGAGAAACACAGTAGAAAAATAAAAATAAAAACTACAGGAACTCTACACAGTGACAAGATAAATTGGGAAACACCCCCAGAACACAGAACTCATACACTATGGGTGGACCACACCCATGTACGTACCTACTTACTATGGGTGGACCGCACCCATGTACGTACACTAAAACAAATAGATTAAAACACTATGGGTGGACCGCACCCATGTACACACTCCTAAAACTTGAATTAAACCCAATGGGTGGACCACACCCATGTACCAAGACTAAAATATGGGTGGACCGCACCCATGTACATACACTGAAATATGGGTGGACCGCACCCATGTAAATACACCAAAATATTGGTGGACCGCACCCATGTACATACACCAAAATATGGATGGACCACACCCAAACATGCTAAAAATGGGACTACAACCTATAAAGCAGACTGTAAATGGGACTGACACCCATCACAAAATTACATAGGTGGGACTAACACCCCCTATACACAGAGTAAATGGGACTAACACCCATTACCAAACACGTAGATGGGACTAAAACCCACTACGGCAAACAAAAAAAATTGTGAGGCACAACACACAAAAAGACCAACATGCAGCAGAACGTGACAAATACACACACACTTGCTGACCAAAGTGCAGCACAAAAATGAGGGTTCATAAGAACACAGAAAGTAACAATACTGGACAAATAACCCCCAACCAGAACAACAACACAGGCAAGAATAAGAAAATGGTGCTTAAATAAACTATAGCACATAGCCACATGAAATCAAAGAAACATAATAATAATAATAATAATAGTTGATTTGTAGAGCACCTGGCTACCCCAAAAGGTGTGTCCCCGCGCTAGAAGCACATCAGCAGGAGTGAGAAGATACCGGACTAGAGTTTGTATAGCCACGTTTTCAGGCCTCTACGAAAGATTGGTTCAGATTTCTCTGCACGTAGCCAGAACGGGAGTGTGTTCCAGTTTTTGGCCGCTAGATAGCCAAATGAGCGAGCGCCCATCCTTGCCTTTCTAATCCTAGGGATCTTAAGTCGATCTTAGCTGTCGACTAGGATTGTACGGGGTGAGAAAGTCGTGCAGGTAGCTGGGGCCTTTCCCCTGAATGCTCCTATGACAGAAGCACATGGCTTTGAAAAGAACTCTCTTCCCAATTGGCAGCCAATGAAGTAAATCAAGGGCTTTCGTCATTGAAGCACGGCTGGGTAGATTAAGAACAAGGCGTGCCACTGCATTTTGAATTAGCTGGAGGCGTTTCAGATAGTCTTTTGGCGCACCCAGATATAAGACATTTCCGTAATCAAGTTGCGAGGTCACCAGAGTGTGGACTATGGTTTTCCTTGCTGACACGGGAAGATGTCTAAGGTTTTTTTTAACATTTTAAGGGTGCTAAAGCATCTCCCTGCCACCTTTCTAGTTTGGGACTCAAACGAGAGTTTCGGGTCGAGCCACACTCCCAGGTTATTTACCTCAGTTTTGGGCGCAGGGACAAGCCCCAGTGTCTGGGGCCACCAGGCTGTACCCCAGAAAGAGGGGGATTTCCCGACGATCATGACCTCTGTCTTACTACCATTCAATTTAAGGCAATTGTTAGACATCCATGAGGCCAGATCATTAAGGCAGGAAGAAAACTCTAACGCTGACTCACCAGAGTCTTGCGCCAAGGTCACCACAAGCTGTGTGTCGTCAGAATAGAACACCATAGAGATCTTGTAATTGGCCATGATCTCAACCAGTGGACCAATATAAAGATTAAAAAGGGTGGGACTCAGAATAGATCCCTATGGGACCTCTTGACGGAGTGGCAGGATTTTTGATCGATAAGGGTGCTGTGCAATTTGGAAACTACGATCTTCCAAGAAGGACCGCATCCACTGTATTGCTAACCCATCTAGTCCGCACGCCTGTAGACGCTGAAGAAGTAGCTTATGGGATACCGTGTCGAAGGGGGCACTTAGGTCCAACAGGATCAAGACCACCGTCTGATCGGCATCCACCCGTCTCCGTATAGTCTCTGTTGCAAAAAGGAGAGCGGATTCGGTTGAGAAAGATGCTCTGAAACCTGATTGTGTAGGATGTAGAAGGTTGTGTAAGTTGATATGTTCCACTAATTGTTTATTCACAACCTTTTCAGCGATTTTCCATATGTTGGGGAGCAGAGAGATGGGACGGAGATTCTCCAGAAGCTCGGGGCTGGCTGAGGGTTTTTTCTTTAGGGGTATAACAGTCACGTGTTTCCATGACCTAGGAACCTCGCCACACTTGAAGGATACGTCTATTAGTTGCTGTATCTTAGGTATTATCAATTCAATGCCCTCCTTTATTCTGTTGGGTGCCGCTGGATCGGTAGGGGAGCCTGATTTGATTCTTAAAGCCACTTCCTTAAGCTCTATCGCAGGGAGGGCACGAAACTCACTCAGGGGTGGAAAACCCAGCTCAGTAGGTTTCTCTTTCAGTTCAGTCGGGCCGTTACGGGCTTCCTCCGGGAAGGAGTTATATATACTAGATATTTTTTGAAGGAAGAAATCTGCAATCAGATTGCACCGCTCTTGAGAGCTGGTCAGTGTCGGGAGTGTTCTCTCAAGAGATGAGATCTCTTTCAGAGTGGCATACAGTTCTTTGGATGAGTTTTCTGCCATGTCAATTTTCTCCTTGTAATACATAGAGCGCCTCTTTTTGAGAAGTGAGTGGTACTTGTTTTGCGCTGTTTTATGAGCTTCCTTCGATTCTTTAGAGAAGGCTATTCTCCATTTGCGTTCTAGGCACTTACATCCTTGTTTAGCACTTCTCAGCTCTTCGTTGAACCAGGGCACTGATTTAGACCCTCTCTTAGGTGTCTTTGTGGTCCAGGGGGCTGCTTCATCCAGTGCTTCCGTGATCCACTTATCTACTGAGGCATTAGCTAAATTAATGTCGTTGCTTAGTAGGGGTGGAGTTTTCTGAAGTGCCCTGGAAAAGCTCTCGCAGTTAAACTTGGACCAGTTCCTACACGGAAGGGTAGGGTCTCTGTTTTTTATAAAGCGTGGTTTAGGTAGGGGTATACGAAAAACTATGAGGTGGTGATAAGACCATGGGACAGGAATCGGTTGTTCCACCACCAGGCCAGGGTGGTTCGAGAAAATGGGGTCCAACAAGTGGCCCGCACAATGTGTTGGTGCCATGGATTTAAGTTCTAATTGTAGGCTGGCCAGTTCTTTATGTAAGGTTTGTGCCTCCGTTTTGAGGTGATCCTCTATGTGAAGATTTAGATCACCCAGAACCATAAAGTTATTGTATTTGAGGGCTAGTTGAGTGGCCAAATCCGTAAGATCAGTTGTGAAATCGGTAAGCAGCCCAGGCGGGCGATAGATTAGGAGACCACACATCACAGTCTCATTTGCCCTCTTTAAGCTAAAGAAGGCCCCCTCGGAGCTTCCTAGTTGAACTTTATCAAGCGTGCAGTTGAAGGATAGGTGAAAAATTATGGCTATTCCACCTCCGCGCTTTTGAGTGCAATCTTGTCTAAGCATACCATAGCTATTTGGGAGGGCCTCTAGTATGTCGGGGGCGGAGTCCTCACTGAGCCAGGTTTCAGTGAGGAACATGACATCAGGCTGATGATCATTGAGGAAGTCATAGATTTCTATTTTATGTTTGATGAGGGATCTGCAGTTAATAAGGGTGAGCTTCATGTGGTCTTGCTGGGGTGTTGTATTGCAGGGTTTAAGACTGAAAGGGCAGCTGGTACAGCGTGTGAACCCCTCAATTACCTGCAGTGAGTGATAACAAGCTCCAGCCAGAGGCCTCTCGGGTGTCCATAATACGTTGCCAGAATATCGCAAGGGTTGAGCGGGCGCTGAACGGGCATAGTGGGTGGCCCCTGGCCCCGGACGGTCGCGGACGGGCGCAGACAGACGCAGACGGGCTTGCCGTTGGCGCGCCTATGATGCGCCGGCAGGCGCGCCCGCTGCGCGCGTCCGCTCACACATGCCACCTAAGTAGTGTGGCTGTGTCAGCTGACCACGCTAGCCGGGGGTGAGAGGGTCAGGGGGAGGAGTCACGTCCCTCCGCGCAATCGGCGATTGCCGTGGCGGGCCGGGGACCGTTTCTAGGAAAGTGCCTTACTTCACGCAGGTAAGGATTTCCAATTGCCCAATCTAAAAGATAAACTTTAAAAGAACAGCAACGCAGCACAGTTTAAAAAGAGCAGCAGCGCAGTTCAAAAGTAGAGGACACCAGTATAAAAGACGAGGTAGTTAAAGGAAACAGCGGCACAGTTTAAAAGAGCAGCAGCACAGCTTAAAAAGGAGAGGACAACGATTTTTAAAAAAACGCAGGTAAAACAGATTAAGAAGCGAGGTAAAGTCTCACCCTCGCTACTAACTTGCTACTCACATGCGCCGGTGAGCGAAACCTCTCACCCGAAGAATGTTGATCTGGCTGCACCTTGTTTATGCCAGATAGGTAGACACTCTCACCTGTTTTGAGGCTCAAGATGATGAAAAAAAAAAATGTCCAACAGTACCTTAGAAACAACAGCACACATGCCTGGAACGGTTAAAGGTCCATTGCTTGACAAGTGAAGATGAAAAGGAAACTTTCAAAAGTCTCTGCTTGCTCACCGGTAGCCGTGCTGCTCTGAGACAACACTGGGGGCATAAAGTCACTGCCACTCCGATAGGGCCCTCAAGACTGTTCCTCCATCATCGGGATATGGCCCACAACTCTAATGCATGGGGCATGTCTCAACAAGTCACACTGGCATGGCGCTATGAACTGCAAAGACTTACTCCTGCACCACTGAAAAAGAATGCCACCATTTCATCCACAAGTAAAAATGCATGAGGTGCTGCCGATGGATTTAACCCAGATCTCTTGACTGGGGGTGAATGTTTTGATTTGTTCTGCATTCCGTCCATCAATTGTGTGTCTTTTGCTTTCTCGCCCTAAGTGCGCCAGGTATGCCCAGACGTGGGTCCTGGGCTCACTGTGCCACTGGAATCAAGCTATCCTGGCTGAAGAGGGGTGAAACCCCGAAACCGGTCCTAGGATGCTTGTTTCCGGTCCAGGGAGGACCTGGCTTGGCAGTTCGGACTGGACTGTTCCCATGAGGCACAGGTTCAAGACTGATTTGCATATGGCCAGGTCTAAACTGGGGTGGCATGGTGAGCAAAAGAATGATGGATTTAACCCAGATCTCTTGACTGGGGGTGAATGTTTTGATTTGTTCTGCATTCCGTCCATCAATTGTGTGTCTTTTGCTTTCTCGATCTTCACACGGCGGTCAACTTCAACTTTCAAAAAAAACTTTAATGACAAACAATTAACGTGGTTGTCAGAAACTTTTCGGGACAATACCAAGCTAAATTGAAATGCTAGAACCCTCCAACCCCAAGATGGAGGCACGCTGATCACGCCGCGCCGGATGGCTCCGGGCGTAGATGTGCTGCAATGCATTCAATAGCAGCAGAGTTCCTGTCAGCGCAACACAACAATGCAGGTAAGAGTGCGCGCGCTTCCCGCGACTCGCGACTCGCGCCTCCGATTTTCAAACAAACCAAGAGCGGTTTAACTGGCATTGTCATAAGGATGGCACAAGTGCCAAGAAACAATAATAGACGAAAAATGTCTCACCTCACATGTCTCAACACTAGAGCAAATTATGAACCTTGCAAAAATACTACATGTAGCAAGACGTGCCTAGCCGACGTCGTCAAAAACACTCCCAATTTGACGATAAGTGCTTGTTGTGCTAATAGTGAAAGACCAGCTGTGACTCTGACACTGCACAAGAGCCACCGGTTATACTGTCAATTTCTGTCTCCGAAGTGAGATTTGTGCTTAAAACGGCAAACTTTCACAAATTGAAAACCAACAACTGCAGAGAACAGTCACATGAAAAAATGGGTTGCCAAAAACCAAATTTGAAACAAACAATGTTGATCCTGTGTGGCCCCTTTGACGTACTTGCATTGAGACAAACTTCAACTTCTCGCTGCAGTGTATATAAACACAATTTTCGTTACCTTAATGTTCATCAGTAGTGGAGTAGTAGAGCATAGCATGCCTTGGCCTGGGCTGTCTGGTGTAAAGGACACTGGTGGGGCTGCGTGGCGTGATACTCCAGAACTCTCTTGTTTCTTGTTACTCCAAATCATTTTTTTCATGTAAGTCTTTTTCCCTTAAACTACACACTTCCTCAGTTGTCACTTATGTATCATTTCCTCCAGGAAATGTACTGGCGCATACTCAGGGGTCAATTGAGAACCATCACGTGTTCCAAATGCTCTCTTTGCTTCTAGTTTCAGTTCTTTCCTTCCAACTTGAAGACATCCATGGCTTGTCATCTTTAAACTTCCTTGAGGTACCTTGTAAAATGTGGATAAGTCTCCAAATCGTCGCCAAATGAAGTAAGCTGGTTCCATGAGTAGAGGTGACACAGCAGACGAAACCAGGTGGTGTCTTTCAAGTAATTTATTAACAGGCACATGCAACAAAAGAAAAACCGGTCGCAAACGGGCAGATTCTCAGAATCTGCCCCTTTGCGATCGGTATTTTTGCATTTGGGATGCATCATCCCAAATGCAAAAATCGCAATTTAAGTAATCTCTAAATTGCGATCATTTAATTACGATTGCATTTAAGGAATCACCAATTGAGATTCCTTAAATGCAATGCAACAAAGTAAAAAAATTCGCGATTTTGCTATTAGGGGGCGCAATTTACTATGAAGTTGAACTTCATGGTAATTTGCAAAATCTTTGAGAAATGCACTAAAGTGCATTTTTCAAAGTTGTAGGTTGCACACACACATGTCCTTGGGACATGTGTGTGCGCAACATATGTGCACGGATCAATTTCAGGGGTGCAACAGGGTGTCCTTTTCACACCCCTGCACCCTTGAAATTGCATGCGCAATTTGCGAGTACCTATTGGTACTCGCAAATAGCGCTCGCAATTTCCCATTCATTCCTATGGGCCTGAAGGCCCATAGGAATGAATGGGAAGCCATTCCTTATTTGCGACTCGCAATTTGCGAGTCGCAAATAAGGAATGTGAAGGAATCACTATTATTATAGCGATTCTTACATGCATAGGATTTTGTGAGTCCTTAATTGCGAATCCTTAATATTCGCTATTAAGGACTCGCAAAATCCTTGCTTGATGCATGTGCCAGTTAGTTCTTAACATCATAGATAACAGCGATAGCAGCCCCACCAGGAGCAGCCAACTAGCTGCTCAGCCCATCTTCCTAACTGTCTCACACACACCAGGCACCCAAGCATTCCACTCAAGTCAACATTCCACACAGCACACTCACACTGGCTGAGCAGCTAGATATAAGGTAAAGGGAACACAATAAAGATAACATGAAGATATTACACTTTTCTTGACCGTTTGAAGTGATTTCCATGTCCTGTACACTTGAGGTGGGCTGGAAGATAGGTCGAGACCAATTGTTTGTCATATTGTTTAGATTCCCAGGTCCTTTCGACTTTCTTTGGGAGAACCCCATTAGTATTTATTGGCAGCCAAAGTAATCAGCAGTTCTTTTTTCTCAAGACTGATGCAATAGTTGTTTTCTTCTGTAGCAGATGTTGGAATAACTCTGATAGATCTTATCCAGGGATGACCAGGGTCAGGGTGTGTATGGTTACGAGGGTGCAGAGGCCGTGCCATCTAGGGACAAGCTGGGTGTAGGCAAACTCCCCACATTGCGAGTAGGTATCCATCAACACGGAGGTGCCCCATTGCATATCTGGTACATGCAGTATTGCTTTCAATTCTCATTCATGCCAAGCGGTATCGTTCCTAGGACTGGGCAGTGAAATCCGCTCTGTTTGCGGAGTTTGTGGAATTTTCCGCACTCAGCACTTTGCGGAGTATGTGGAGCTCTGAAAAACTCAGAGTGGAGTTTTTTCCTCTCTTGGGCTCGCTAACATCAAGTTGGCGAGTGCGAGCGGGGAAAATTCACCTCCTGGCGAGATTTCTCAATGTGGGCGGTCAGATTTCTCAATGTGGGCGGTCGCGGATGGCTGTGACCGCTGACATTGAGAAACCTTCCGTTCACGTTGAGAAAGCTGCCAGTCAGGTAGAAAATCTACTCGAGCGGCAAGAAAAGAAGTAGTGCCCTCTTGCGCTGCGCATGGTGCCATATGCACTGTAAATTCTACAGCGCGGGACAAACACCTGGCATAGAAAATCATCGCAAATGGCATGACCAAACGCACTCCATGCAAATCATCCCCTAGTGACTGAGAGCTCGCCTCAGCGCTCAATTTGGTCCATGTTTTTGATCTAGGTGTTCCCATCAGCCTGCCCATTACAATCTGGTGTGGTGTAAGGTGGTGATCGCTGCTAGGTGTGTTCCTTAGAGCAAACAAGGCTAGGGGTAGACAGTGGAGCCACCTTTTGTTAAGGATGGCGGAAATTTTGCTAATCTTATTTTTCAGCAGGCCGTTGCATCTCTTCAGTGTAGGATTGGGTGAGTATAGCGGGCAGACAATGCACACGTTTAGTAACATGGTTACAGTTGCAGAAAGTTTGGGCATGAACAAATTGCTCAGCTTTAGAGCTCAGCTATTAGGTTGTCTTTTGCTGTGTGTGTGGGTAAGTGCAGTTGGGGTAAAGCTTTGTTGAGTGGGCTTTGGGGCATGATGGGTTTCCATGTGGGTACGTGTCGATATATAAGGTCGTGTGCGGTTTGTGTTCAATCCCGTGCTAGACATCGCCCCTTTTCACCAGGCAATGCTGTCTCCTGCACTTCCCTCAAGTAAAGTCCTGCTTTTTTGGTATACGGTCTGTTGTGTGATGATTTTGTCACTGTAGTCTGCTGTAAGGGGAGTAAGTGTGCTTCTCCGATCATCCTGTAGGCTGCCTTTTTTGCAATTTGGTCGGCTAATGAGTTTCCCTGAGATACGAAGTCCCTTCCCCCGGTATGAGCAGCGCATTTTACCATGGCCATGCACCTGGGTAAAGTTAGCCCATCCATCAACAATTCTAGGAGGTCCCCCTGTGTGACGGGAGTGCCACCTGATTTTAGAAACCCTCATCTTCTCTATTTGCCTATGCTAGAATGCTCCATGGTAGTGACATACGCAGAGTCGGAGTAGATGGTTACAGTCTTCCCTGAGCTTTGGGTGAGGGCTTCAATTAACACTGTCAGTTCTTCCGCTTGTGCTGAGAGGTGGGGGAGGAGAGTCAGCTGTGCAGTGGCGTGTAGCATCTCTGAGACTGCGTAGCTACAAGCCATCACTACCGCTTGCCATGTATCTTACATCCATTTCCTGGTCTATTGTGGAGGATCCATCGATGAATCGTGCTTCACTGTCTGGGATGAGATCCTCCTCTGCCTGGTTGATCCCCTCGGGTGTGGGTTGCACAGTCGTGGGTCTCCTCTCCCACCTTGACCTCAGGCGCTAGAAAGGTGGCTGGATTTACCAGATGGCATCGTACTATTTTTAGGGATGGCCTAGAGTGCATCAGCTCATCGCTCGACACCCGCTGCGTAGTTAGTGTGTTCTTGCTCTTCTGTATGATCGCAAACACTGTGTGTTCGGCATACAGTGTTACCGATGCCCCCATCACAATCAAGGTGTTTTTGTCAACGGCAAAGGTCGCTGCTGCCAATGCCTGTTCGCACGGAAAATTACCCTGCATGAGTGAGTCCAAGAGCCCACTGTAATATGCAAGGAGATTGTGTCCCAAGGGGATACTTTTGTGTTAGGACAGCTACCATAATTCGCCTGTCGCTATGACAGAATAGGAAGAATTCCTTATTATAGTCGGGAGTTCCTAACACAGGGGAGAGCGATATCTCTGTTTTTAGCTTGCGAAAAGTCTTGTACATTTCAGGTGTCCATGTTAGTTCCTCATGGCTAGCCCTTGCCTTCTTCATGGCCCGAGTAAGGGGGCAATGAGCCTGCTGTAGTCAAAGACCCACTGTCGCACATAATTGCATAGTCCTAAAAACTTTTGCATATATTTTTTTGTCTTTGGTGGTGGCATAGCCCTGATGGAGTCTGCGCATAACGGCGTGATCCGCCAACCGGTTGCTGAGATTAGTTGGCCCAGATAACTAACCTCCTGTTGTATGTACTGCACTTTTCCCTTCTCCACTTTGTACCCTTTCGTGGCAAGTGCAGTTAGAAGTTCCAGTCCCAGGATGCTTGTTTCCGGTCCAGGGAGAACCTGCCATGGCAGTTTGGGCTGGGCTGTTCCCATGAGGCACAGGGCCAAAACTGATTTGCATATGGCTGGGTCTAAACTGGGGTGGCATGGTGATCAAAAGAACAATGGATTTAACCCAGATCTCTTGACTGGGGGTGAATGTTTGATTTGCTCAGCATTCCATCCATCAATTGCGTGTCTTTTGCTTTTTCGCCATAAGTGCGCCGGGTATGCCCAGACGTGGGTCCCGGGCTCACTGTGCCGCTGTATTCAAGCTATCCTGGCTGATGAGGGGTGAAACCCCGAAACCGGTCCTATGATGCTTGTTTCCGGTCCAGGGAGGACCTGACTTGGTAGTTCGGGCTGGACTGTTCCCGTGAGGCACAGGGCCAAGACTGATTTGGATATGGATGGGTCTAAACTGGGGTGGCATGGTGAGTAAAAGAACGATGGATTTAACCCAGATATCTTGACTGGGGATGAATGTTTGATTTGCTCTACATTCCATCCATCATCTGTGTGTCTTCTTCACTTTTCCCTTCTCCACTTTGTACCCTTTCATGGCAAGTGCAGTATGGAGGGCTATCGTCTCTTGGCAGCACAGGTCCTCAGAGGGACTGCATACCAGGATGTCGTCAGCATACTGTATAAGGGTGCTGCTGGATTGAAAGTTAGCAAAGTCCTTTCTCAGTATCCTGTTTAAGATGCTGAGGGACTCACAGGATCCCTGAGGCGGTCTCTGGTATAGAAGCTGAACCCCTCGGAACGTGAATGCAATCAAGTACTGACTGTTGGGTTGAAGCAGAATGCTAAAGTATGTGTTTTTCATGTCTATCACAGAGAAGTAACGGGTGTCTGTGGGCATGCTAGTTAGTATGACAGAAGGGTCCGGTACTATGGTGAACTCTGGGACCACAATGTCATTCAGGGGGTGCAGGTCCTCCTCCAAGCACCAGGTTTCTCCCTTGCTATTTTTGACCGGGAAGATCTGTGTATTGCAGTGGGAGACCCCTATGTGGAGGACCTCTTGGTCAACTAGCGCTTGGATCGTGGGTGTTATACCCTATTCTGCCTTCTTGGAGTGCAGGTATTGGTGCACCCGGGGCAGGATGTCCCCTTCCCGCGAGGTTATTCTTACAGGTTCGACAGTGTTGATGAGTCCTACACTGTAGGGACCCTTAACCCACAGCTGTGGTGGTACCATTGCCAAATCTTGTTCCTGCCATGTTGTTAGTACAAACATAGGTGATGAGGCCTCATTCTGTGATTGCACCATAACTTGGATGGAATTGGTGAAGACAATTTCTGAGGCTCCTGGGCACTCACCGAACAACTGGTCATCGGTTCTCTCCTGTATTCTGAGGCCGGGCATGATGAAGATGATGCATGTCCACATTGCATTTGCTTGGTCGTTTGCCAACAGAACTCTGTATCTGGGCCGTATCTCCACTGCCTCCGAGCAGAGCAGTGTCCCATATCGTGGTGACCTTCCTGGCGGAACGCAAATTCATGGGTCAATTGCACCTTTCGACCTAGCAGCTCGTGCGCACTAGCAATGAGGGTGAGGAAGGCATTGGTAAAAGCTGGCCGATCAGCGGGTGTCACTTTTGCCTGCCTGGCTGTGCAATGTGAGCAGATTAAGGACATGAGCCTTGTTGGGGCAATCCCAGGGGTTGAGCATGTCATTGTCCCATCTTCTGAGAAATGAATGGTCATATTTAGTTTGGCCATCAGGTCTCTACCTAGAATATTAGTCGGGGATGAGGGGTGATATAATAGTTCCCCCTTCACATGGCTACCTTCCACGTCTAACTCTAGGGGTTTCGTGAAGGGAACCCTCATGACCGCACCCAAGAACCCCTGCGTATCCATGGAATCTTTGACAGGGGAACAATCCCTTCTTTTAGACAGGACTTTGTTGCCCCCTGTGCCGATCAGGAAGCTGTAGGGTGTGTTATTTATCAATATCACCATGGCAGACTCCTCATCGGATTGTTGGGTCACAGATAGCACGGGACAAGTGAGAGTGGGGGTGTCTATTTTGCTCAATGAGCGTGTGGCTGAACCGCATTGGCCCTGCTGCTTAACAGGGTCTTTGATGGTAGGGGAGGATGTGACTCAGTCCTCGCTTTGGGGGTTCTCTGCATATCTTCCTTGAATCCTGTTGCTACTTGCTAGATCCTTCTTGAACCTCTGCGCTGGCACCTTTATTGGTGCCGTTGCCTTCTGTGCCATCGTGGCTACAGCTGTTCTGAGCAGGATCACCTGCTCCCTGTTCAGTGATACTGCAGCAGCAGCCTGGTCTTGATCCAACTTCTTTCTACTTGTTTCCCTTCTTTTCTTGACTTGTTTTCTCTCCCACATAACAAGGCATCGCAGCACGGAGGAGAAATCTCAGTTGGGATTTCTTCTCCCATATCTGATGCAATCCTCTGCCATAGGCATGTCCTCTGGCTCAAACAACCTCTTCTTAGGCCAGGACCGGCCACATAATTTCTCCCCTCCTTATTCCAATCTGCTAGTAGGTCGCAGAATGGGCAGGCAAAGTCTTCCCCATTGTCTATTGCTATTATCTCCCTTGCGGTCAGTCGGTACTTGCCATGTGCTCGGGATCAACAGTGGCTATCCTTGCCGTTAGATCTCAGAGTGCTGGGATCCCTTCCCTACCCCCACTAAGGAAACCGCTGTCTGGGACCATTACAAATTCCCCAGTCACCTGATGTTATCTTACTGGATGCGTTGGAGTGTATGCTCCCCATGCCGTTGGTGCTCGATGGGTTGCGTACGATGGATGGGGGGTCGAACTTCAAAGAATTCTAGCACCAAACATGGATGAGGCTGGAATCTCCTGGGTTTGCAGATCTGGCAACCTCAGAGCCTGAGATCTAGTGGCTCGCTGCCCGGTGGGGGGCCCTTTGACCCCCTCGCCCGGCTGATTCTTATAACCCAGTGCAGGAACGGCTGGGATGGCCGGCATCAGAGAGAGCACCGCCGTGCCGGTGTATGGTGGGGGAGGTGCGGATGCCTTGATCGTGGATTCGGGGACAGAATTGTAGGTCGGGGTCTCCTTGTAGATGGCCGACAGATCTAACAGTGCCTCTCTTTTAGTCTTTTTCTGTCCTACGTATTTGATCAGAATGTGCGTACTTGTGTGTTTGATTATGTTGGTGTCGAAGGTTCCCCTCTCGGGCAAGGGGAAAGTGTGTGTCTTGGTGTGTGCATGCCATTCACTGCTCAATTTATCTAGCTTTTTAGCCTGCGTGGGGAATCTAAATTACATGTGGTTTAAGGGTGATTCCATGATGGGTTGGAAACTTTTTTAAGGGATTTAGTGCACCTTTAGACTTCTTGTTTTTAAAAAAAATAAACTTAAATCCTACTCTGTTCATGGGAAAAGTCTATATACACAGGATTACGCTGGCAGCTTAGGACAAAGATGCATCAAACAAACGTAATACATAAAACAACACATATGAAAAACAAAAACCTGTGGGAAAGTGCAATGGTTAATTCAAAACATTATGAACAGCAAAATGTGAACAAACAACAACTTTTTCATACGCACTTACAGTTGTTAACTGGAAATATCATTCAACATAGAACACAGTTGCAATAATTTATCAGCACCACAACGTCAAGGAAAAAGGCTTCAAATGAAAACAATAATAATGTAAAAGAGAAAAAGTGACAGAAAGAATAAATGATGACTTTGCCAAAAAACCCTTAGCCCGCTGCTAGCACATGCTGTCCAATGACGAGTGGAGGCTCTGCGTGGTACACAGCACTAAAAGTGAGCCCGATAATCTGTCAATATTGGCTCTGGGACAAAGATAGCAACAATTTATGTGGTTAAGAAGGAATAACTCAACAACTACAGGCCCTCCTTGGCCAAGCACAAGCTACACCTTAATCTACAAGGTCTAAGTTTTTCCCTATTATCTGAATTACACCCTGTTTCATACCCAGGGGCTTAGCGTACCACCTGTGTCACACCCAGTGGTCCAAGCAAATGACACCTCTCACTTTTGTTTAGACACTACCAGTGTTTAAGGGACCGGTAATACTGAGAAACCCCTTTAGACTAAAAAATAAGATCGAGGTGCTGGCCCTTTATCACACTCAGAGCCGATGAATGAATACATTTATTTGTTTCAATTAATAATTTTTTTTACAAAAAGACTCAGCGCGCCTTCTTAGATCACTTGATCAAAACAACATTATATCATTCCATTTAGTACATTTCAAACAATTACACTGGGCATAAAAGTAAGAGTCCATAAAATTTGATATGTACCCACTAATTTGGGCCTTTGGTCTACCTTTAGACCGGGGCTTGGTCTTTGCTTATGAGTTCTTTAAGTTGTCGTGCAAATTTCGCTGGCCTAACCAGTTCCATAGGGGTCTCTAGATTAAAAAGAAGTTTCATTGCATCTGGGCAAGTACAGGTGCCGTATTTTAAAAACAGTGGTTTCAATATAGTGCAGCGTGCATGATTCAGATGTGAACAGATACAAGCTAGGTGAGCCTGTGCATACCATCTGTGTCGCGCCCAGTGGTCCAAGTCAATAACACCTCTTACTTCTTTCAGTCGCCTTCTTTCAGACACCCCCAGTGGTCCAAGAGGTGAAGCCCCACCCCTGTATCACACCCAGGGATCAAGTGTACCGTCTGGTGGATTATGTGGCAAATGAGGCAAAACAATAATTATGCAAAAAAAACGCCACAGCCACAAAATCCCACCTTCCCAAGATAAGGCACAGGAAGAAGAAGGGCGTCTGTCTGTCCTAGAGAAAGTAACACATCCACAAAAGCCTGCAGAACATTTGTGAAGCCCCCCAACAAAGAATCAAAGTGAAAGTTACGGCCTGCCTCTCCAATACCAGAGTCCGTTGGGGAAAAGCAACTCTTTATCATTCCGCCCAACTCATTACAGGGTGAGGACACACCCCACCTCCCAACTAATCACAGGGTGGGGACACACCCCAAGTCCCAACTCATCACAGGGTGGAGACACACCCCAAGTCCCAACTTATCCCAGGGTGGGACACACCCCACCTCCCACCTCCCAACTCATCACAGGGTGGGGACACACCCCACCTCCCAACTCATCATAGGGTGGGGACACACTCCCACCTCCCAACTCATCCAGGGGTGGGGGCACACCCCACCTCCCAACTCATCCCAGGGTGGGACACACCCCAAGTCCTAACTCATCACAGGGTGGGAACGCATCCTACCTCCCAACTCATCACAGGGTGGGGACACACCCCACCTCCCAACTCATCCCAGGGTGGGACACACCCCAAGTCCAAACTCATCCCAGGGTGGGACACACCCTACCTCCCAACTCATCCCAGGGTAGACACAACCCACCTCCCAACTCATCACAGGGTGGGGACACACCCCATGCCATGATGAGTTGGGAAATGGTGGTGACAATGCACTCCACTTCCTGTTTGACATGGAGCTCCGGTCTAACCAAGACTTCAGCCAGAAACGCCTGGGGCTAACTTACCCCTACCTTGTCACGGGGTGGAGATCAGTCCTTGGGGCTATCTCTTTACTGAGCTGATGACATCACAGGCCTGGGGAAAGAGTAGGTGTTGGGAATGCGGGGGCAGGCTGAAGAAGGCAACAAGTGCGACTGGCGTGAGTGTAACAGCCCTGCCCCCAGCCAGCAAGATTGATGGTGTTATTTTGACCTGCCCTGGGTGGGGGCATGAGGGATAAGGGGTGCAACCCCAACGCCCTTGAACAGAAACGGCATTAATCTTTAGTGATTTTAATAATGTTGCATCGGTTTATTATGACACATTTCTGCTTCTGTGAATGTGGCAGCCCCCCCCTGAAAAAGCACGTACCTCTGCCTGTGTATAACTACACCCCATTATATTGTTGATGTGTACGTGGGGTATTGTGGCTATAGAGTTCAGGGCTCACTAGGGGAGTGAACAGTTAGGAGGGTGTTACGATACCTATTTCCACCTGCCGTCATCTGTATATTTGTTAATGAATGCACAGTATTGAGTAGTGTGTGGCTAATAGAGTCCCTTGTAGAAGTGCTTTAGGGGGTTTATAAAGCAGTTAAGTTCATTTGAGAAGTTTCATGAACAAAATAAAGTAAAGGGGGATTCTAAACCAATAGCCCAGAAAGTAGGAAACATTCCCATTAGTCTGAGGGAGGCTGTTGGATTAGAGCAGGAAAGCCTGTGTAGGGAAGAAATCGTTGAGTGTGTGCAGACGAGAGAATGGACCAGCCTGGCATGAGGAAGGTGTCTGACGAGATAAGCTGGTGTATCAACTTGATGAAACGGAATAATATCTAGTAGAGGATAGATGTCCACAAACCACCATAGATATGGAGTAAGCCAAGGCAGGGCGAAAAGCTAGAGAGGTGATCCATGGGCGTTGCAGTGGGTGTTTCCACGCAACACCCTTGGAGTTTGATGCTTCTCTCGATTTACAAGACCATGTAAACCTGGGGATGCGCCAAAACCTTATGCCTCCCGAGGTGAGGTGCAACGAGGAGTAATATCTTTATTTCTCCTCAATCATTCCTCTTTCTATGTCTGCAGCACAAATAGAAAGAGGAACTCGCCTCAATGCTGCCGACAACACAGGCCCCCTTGCAGGTGCTGCGCTCAGGCTACGCTGCCGAAAGTGCACCAGTGTAGGGGAAAAGGCAGGAATGTGCCGTATTGCATAAATACGGCACATTCCTGCCCTTTCATTTTGACGTAGGGCAGTGCAGTGCAACAAGGTGACTTGCTGCGCTGCCCTCTGCCAGAACTTCATAAATGAGACCCTAAGTATGCATTACCTTAAAAAGTAGACTGTGTTCCATTGAAGAAGACTTCTGCATTCACCAAATAGTCCCTCCAAATGCTGAAATTGATGCACAGCATCCTTTTCAATAAAAGTGCTACCCGGATGCGGAATGATACATAAGAGAGCCATTAGCAAGAGGCGAGGGGTGTGTGCCTCTCTGAAGTCCACTGTGCGTGTACTCCTTAGAAGAGCAGTGATACAAGGTGCAGCAGACAGCTGTGCCATCCAGGCACCCTCCCCCCTCACCAGTCCTCTCATGACTGCAGAAACACGTTTAAAATGATAGAAACTCTTTCACTAAGGGGCATTTAATCCGTGTGTCTCACAACGTTAAAAGTAAGGCTCAACCTTTGCAGATGGGAGGGCTTAAAAAGCGAGTGGAAGCTGATTAAAAAGATGCTGACGTGCCCAGTGTCGTTATGATAATCAAGGACATGATGATGTCATTTTTTCTGTGAGTGGGTAAGATCCCTCCTTATTTCCTTAAGTCAGTGAAACCATAGCCCTCACTATTAGCGTCTGACATGGGCGTCACACAGGCCCCCGCAGCCCTCGCGGCGCGGGGGCCCCCAAGCTCCAGGGGGTCCCCTCAGCACAGCACTCTGGCCGGAGAGCTCCTGATTGAGCCCGGAGGGGGCCCCTCCAAGTACCCTGCAGGGAGGCCCTCTCAAGTGGCGTCTGATAATTGTCACACCTCGTAATTCCGTTCCGTGCACAGACCCGTGTTTTATTTGCACAGGGATCAGAGTTTAGCGCTGCACTTGTATCAGGGCCGGCCTCGATGTAAACATGATGTTAGATGAGGCCTGTGGTCTCCTCCATCGCTGCTTGTCCTGACACCTTCTGCTGACACCATCCATAAACCATCACATCTGCAGTGGGGGCGTGGGGTATGACTACAAGTCTCTTCTGTGTGTTTATCACAGGAAAGATCTTCACGGCCAGTCCTCATCTTGTTAACAAATAGATGGGTTTGTTGATGAAGAAGCAGCTTTCTCCAAGCGGGGGTGACAACATCATGACGTATTGTTGGGGAAAGCCACCTGCATGTCTGAGGATGGAGACAACGCCGGCATCAAAGGTGATGGGTAAAGATAGAACCCTAAAGGCAGCAGCTGTGGGGGCCACCAGCATGTGGGAGCCATGACCTGGGGCCCACCGGCGTGGGGAGCCACGGCCTGGGGGCCATCGGCATGGGGGAGCCACGGCCTGGGGGAGCCACGGCCTGGGGGCCACCGGCGTGAGGGAGCCATGGCCTGGGGGCCATCGGCATTGGGGAGCCACGTTCTGGGGGAGCCACGGCCTGGGGGTACACCTCGTCATGATGGTCGTGCATTGATGTATATAATGTTGGCTTTTCCACTCACACTTAAGCCCATGCCCGCACCCCGGGTGGACGGCGCCCTGGAGTGAAGCACCCACGGTCTCGCAGGCTGCCTTTGGAGTTCTCGTCGCTCACCAGATAAGGTTCAGGGTTCTGAAGTCTTCCGGAAGCTCCCACATTTCTAGATGTATTGCTCTTGATCCTCCAGCTAGAAATTATAACAAGCATGGGCAAAGCCAAGAGGTCAGGCCTATGTGAGAGCTATTGTCCTTGCCAATGACTTTTAGCCACGTTGTACAGCAGCGTGGTGTAGGGTAGGGTCGCATAGGGTAGAGTGGCATAGGGTACAGTGGATAGAATGGCATACAGTAGAGTGGCATGCAGTTGAGTGGCGTAGGGTAGATTGGCGTTGGGCATAGTTGCATAGGGTAGAGTGGTATAAAGTAGAGTGGCATCAATACAGATGTAATGAGTAGAGTGGCATAGAGTAGAGTGCTGTAGGGTATAGTGGCATAGGGTATAGGGTCAATAGAGTTGCAATGAGTAGAGTGGCATACAGTAGCATGGGATTGAGTAGAGTGGCATAGAGTGACAGAATGGAGTGGTTTAGACTTGAGTGCCACAGAGTGGAGTGCCTTAGAGTGGTATAGAAGGGAGTGGAATGGAGTGAAGTGCATAGAGTAGTGTAGAGTAAAGTGGCATAGAGTAGACTGCTAGAAAGTGGACAGGTGTAGACTAGAGTGGCGTAGAGCAGAAGGGCATACAGTGGGGCAGACTAGATTGGCATAGAGTGGGGAGGAGTGGAATACAGTGGTGTAAAGTGGCATACAGTAGAGTGTCATAGAGTGATGTAGCTCATAATAGCGTAGATTGGTGCAGAGTAGAGTAGATTGGCGTAGAATGCCATACAATGGCATTGTGTGGAGTGGAGTGGCGTACAGTACAGTGTAGACTAGAGTGGTATAGAGTGGCGTGGCACAGAGTGGGGTGGAGTGAAGTAAAATGGCATGCAGCAGTGTGGCATAGAGTTGTGGCACAGAATGGAGTGGCATAGAGTTGCATACAGGGGAGTGCACAGAATGGTGTGGAGTGGCATAGAGTAAAGTAGAATGGTGTGGCATAGAGTGGAGCAGCGTATTGTGGAATGGAGTGGCATAGCTTAGAGTGGCGTTAAGTAGGGCAGCATAGAGTGGAGTGTCATAGAGTGCAGTGGTATACATTGGTGTAGCGCGCCATTGAGTAGCGAGTCGTAAAGTGTACTGGCGTAAAGAGGAGTGGCATTAGTAGAATGGAATAGAGTAGAGTGGAGTAGGGTGGCATGGAGTAGAGTGGAATAGAGTGGTGGCATAGCATGGAGTGTCATAAAGTTGCATACAGTTGGTGGTGTTGAATTGTGTGGAGTGGCATAGAGTAGAGCAGACTGGTGTGGCATAGATTGGAGTGGCGCAGAGTTCCATAGAATGAAACAGAGTGGTGTAGTATAGAATGGCATAGAGTAGTGTGACGCAGAGCAGAGTGGTGTAGAGTGGAGTGGCTTGGAGTGGAGTAGAGTGGTATGGAATAGAATGACGTAGAGTAAAGCGGCACAGAGTAGAGTCGCATAGAGTAGTGTGGAGTGAAGTTGCATGGTGTTGCGTAGAGTGGAGTGGCATAGAGTGGAATGGAGTGATGTAGATTGGAGTGGAGTAGCGTAGAGTAGAGTGACGTAGAGTGGAGTGGCATAGAGTGGAGTGGCTAGAGTAGTACAGTTGAGGGTGAAAGTAACTAAAACACCAATAGAAACGTCAGATAGGGTGACGGCAACATAAATAAGAAACTGATATAAAGTAAAATTTATTAATGTGTATATTAACCCGGACACAATTGTCATATGTTCAACTGGATTTTAAAATACTAGGAATGGCTGTCCCACCTGTCACTCCTCCGTGCACATCATGCTCTCTGCAGTGTATTGATGTTTACAAACACATAAACATGAGGGACATGAAACACCCTGATCACAGCTTCTATGGCACTCCTGCGAGTGGCTTGAACTGAACACACAAGAACACAAACCCTAGTGGAGTATACTGTCTCTGCTGGAGTCTGTGAGAAGCTGTTATTGTGAAAGTGAAGGGTGGGAGCCACGACTGACCTCTGACCTTTGTCATGGAAGACGAGGTAAACATGGGATACAAATGGACAGAGAGTTCCTCAGAAGTAAAAGGGTTAAATGTGGTGAAAAAACATGTCACGGGCTATGACAATTCCAGTTGGAAGACATGGTCACCCCAGTGCATTATGGGTATGGGAATCACCTGGTACATTTTGCTAAACTGCTGAACTATGATTACATTTGCAGATATGAATTGTGTGAAGCGAGAGAGGAAAACTAATTTAACAACAAAGCAAATTGTTCGATGCGGAACGCCATGGGATTAAACAGCTCCTGGCGAAATGTCGCAAAAACGATCTGGTGATTACACTAATCAATCAAAACAAAAAATGAAAACACCAGCACAGCAACCTAAAAATGAACCCAAATGAAACTATATTGACAGCAAAGGCATCAGGCTTTTTATCTGAGGAACATGAAAGGGTTATTTCATTCGGCAGAAATGGGAAACAAGCCCCATATTGGCAGATTCCTCATTTAAAGTCTGGTAACCACTGGGGGGCATATTTACGAGGGCGTTGCGTCACTCTTGCACCACACAACGTGGTATGTGCATGACGCAACCTCTAAGTCAGACTTATAAAGCCATGCAAAGCCATTTTGTGTGGCTTGAATGGCTTAAAAAATCTGACGTAAGGCAACGCAGCGCAAATCGCTGCGTTGCCTTTCTCTGCACAAGAGAAGCATGTTCCCACACAACTCCCATGGTTTTTGATGCATTCCCAGATTTCTAAGAGCATGTAAACCTGGGGAAGCCCCTCCCTGCACAAAAACCATCTTGCATACAACAGGCACCCTTGCACCATAGTGCAAGGGTGCCTGCGTTGGGGGTAAACTGCCAAAACGGTGCCAGCACAGGGGGAAACGACAGGAAGGTGCCGTATTGGATAAATACGCAGCATTCCTGCCCTCTCCATGTGACTCCGGGCAGCGCAGCAAGGTGACTTTTTGCTTTCTCTGCCCTGTGCCACAAATTTCATAAATATAGCCCTGGGTCTCGACCGACTTCGCCATTGATCATCTCTGCCAGTCGCGTATTCGCTACTGGGCTGTCAGCTGAGCAGTGGGGAAGAGGTCTGTCCTATTTAGAGCAAGCCTTGAAATACTGTTTTTTTTCTTCACTTTTCATATAGCGCAAACTCGGCCCGAAGGCATTGGAGCGCTTTAGATGAGCACCTGTTACATTACACAAGGACACATTAATTTTTTGGTCTTTTTACGCAACTGGAGGTTAAGCGGCATGTTTATGACTCTTGTGTTCCAGGGCAGCACAGCAAGTCACCCTGGTTGCCATGGGGGCCTGGTCCACTTTTAAAAAGCCCTAAATGGTTCTGTTTTAGGTCCCATTGGATGATTTGTATTTTATTTTATAAGTTTTTGTAGAACTCTTAGGTGGTTTATGAATGTTGATGAAGCCACCTCTCTCATCCTATTGGACTGAGATGCATTTGAGAGGTGTGTTGTGCACCACCATTGCGTATCGCACATGGGCATCCAGAGCACACGCTTGTGTCTCTTGGATCGCACCCAGATAAATTCTTCCTCCCTGTCTCTCTTCTCTTGGTGTGAGCCCCATTTGTTTCATTATCTCTCTGAACCCCTTCCTAAGACTCACTGCTACAACTATGCAGGCAGCACCCAATCACCTGTGCACACTGGGCACCACAACTCTTGTGTCCTAGGGGCATGCCTCCTCACAGCTTTATGGCCAGGATCCTTCTCACTGTAGATTCGTGGTACCGGACACCATCTTGAGCTTGTGCCTCATTGGCTGTTGGCACTGGACACCATCTTGATCTTGTGCCTCATTGGCTGTTGGCACCGAACACCATCTTGAGCTTGTGCCTCATTGGCTGTTGGCACCGGACACCATCTTGATCTTGTGCCTCATTGTTTGTTTGCACCGGACACCATCTTGAGCTTGTGCCTCATTAGCTGTTGGCACCGGATGCCATTTTGAGCTTGTCCCTCACTGGCTGTTGCAAGTGAGTGCACCTCCTGCCCCCTCAGGATTCATGAACAGCCTGGGCTTATCCTAGACCACATCTGACATTGACCCATAGGCGTCTTCTCTTCAGAAGGATATTTCCTTTCCTTGGGTTGGTTTATGATACCATGGTTTTTGCCCTTATGCCCACATTAATCAACACCTGGGAGGGAAACAGTGAGAACCCAGCTTAGCGGAGTTGTAATAATCCCCAAGAGAAAGGGAAGCTGCTGGATTTTGGGGTACAGATAGTGACTTCCATGGTTTGGTGATAAAACTGAAGAGACCGTCCTCCACCCAAGCCTTGGAAACCATGAGTTGGGTTTGGAAGGGAAGCTCCACCTGGGATGATGATGGCTCAGCTTTATTTGTAGGAAGCCAGATGGTTGCATGGAGAGCAGGATGTGCTATGCAGCCGACCTTGAAGGAGCTTCGGTGAGTCACTGGTAGCTAGTGAAGTAGACCCTGAAGTGCCCTCAGTGTGAGTGTTACATGATCTTAGGCATGGATGAAGCAGGAAGCTTGTGGCTGTAGCGTCAATCCTTGTGCATTTTGTGCATAACATGTAGACCATGGTTGTGACTGTTGGTATGATGTGCAGCGGGTGTTTTACGGGGCGTCTTCGTTAGATGGTTCTGAAGATAGTGATACTCTCCCTTGTTTATATGACGGAGCAAGGGCTCTTCAGTACTCTCTTTATGCCACCGTGGTCGCCTCTCCTGTGCCTTGCACACAGTGCATCTTCCTATGATGTGGATTTATGCCATTTTCATTCTAGGTTGCGGGTGGTTCATTGCTGATCCACTTGTTGGTAGATTTATTACTCAGTTTTGATTTGTTGGTTTTCACTGGGGATACCTAGGTGAGAGCAGTGGATGTGTGGTGTTAAAGGTTCATCGGTGAGGAAATGAACTGAGTCAAAAACGTTTAAACATGTTTAGAGTCCTGGCTATTTTTCCTAATATTGTGGAAGTAACCAGGACTGGAGGGTACGAGATTGGAATAATCACAACAGTAACATGCCAGACATTGTGCCACAGGTGCCATGGGTGGGTGGACATCCTTTGAGGCTGGTTTGTTTCCAGGTGCCACAGGGTACAACTAAAAGCAGATGTGGAGCTCGGCTTCATCAGCAGACACAGAATAACCACAAATATTCCCCAAAACATTGTTACCATTATGATATGATAGGATACAATTTTATAAAGCACACTAAAACCCTCAGGTACCAAAGCGCTATTGCCAGACAGACTAATCAACGGAGAGAAACCAACCAAGAAAACAGGAAACTATAGTGAAGAAACCCAGGTTTTCAAATGTTTTTTAAAGAACACAATGGAGTCTGCTTCAGAAATATGGGTGGGCAGGGTGTTCCACAGATTTACAGTGGCCACTGAAAAGTAGCACCCTCCCCATCTTTCCTTCCTAAATCTAGGAGTCTTAACTTTAAGGTGAGCAGATCTGAGAGACCTACTAGGTGTATACCAAAACTCAAGGTATCGTCAAATATAACACCAAGACTTTTTGCTGCCTTTACTGGAGTTGGGAGAGGTCCACAGACTTCCGACCACCAGATGTTAGACCAGATGCATTCCTGAGACAAACAGAAGAACCTCGGTCATGTCTGCCTTCAGCTCAAAGAGTTTTCTCTCATCCAGCTGCTAATTCATTTCATTTAAAAAGTTTTATATAGCGCAAACATAGCCCATGTGGGTATCAGATCGCTTTATACATGTTCAGAGAGCAAAGACATATGGAAACAAGTAAGGCTCCCGAGATATGAGAGAGATTAGCACAGAATATAAAAAGCAAATGGATATAGAAGTACAAACGCAATAATCATAACATGAACAATCATTGAAACAATGAGAGTAAGCAGTAGTCATGGGAGCAATTGATGAATCAAGAGAGGTACTGGGAGAGGAGATCCTTGGATCTAGGGCTTAAATGTGTTCATGATTAATACTTTAGCTTCTTTCTTGAAAGAAACAGTTAAGGGATTCAGTCTGGTTTCAGGGAACAGGGAGTTCCAGATTTTCGGGCGATCCCTGAGAAAGCTCGGTTGTAGGTTTTCTTTTTAGAGAATCTCTGTGGTTTCAGCAGTAAGGCGCTGGAGCTTCTGGAGGATCTGTCCCCGCCAGATAGTTCCATCTCCTGATCAAGGTATCTCTGGGTATTTAAGTATTGGGCTTTATGGGTCATGCAGACAATTTTAAATTGAATTCTTTCTTCATAAGGGAGCCATTTGAGAGCTTATAAGTCAGGTGAGATGTGGCTATTTCCTTTTGATCCTGTTATGAGTCCAGCAGCAGAATTAAGGAAGGCCCTTAGAGGAGCTGTGGTGGATCTGGGCAGGCCGCAAAGGGTTGCACTTCCATAGTGTAACCTAGGATCACTAGGGCTTGCACTGCAGATTTGAAGTCATTTGGGGGAGGAAGGGTTTTAATTTCCTCAGGATACTCTTTTGTAGGTTCGCTCCTTTGGTGGCGGTGCTGATGTGCTTCTGCATCTTAAGGTTCTTGTTGAGAGTTATTCACAGTGATCTCGCTGAATCGATAACTTGTGGCAGGCAGTTGAAGGCTGTTAGTTGTTTCAGCCACTCATCAATGATGGGTGATTGGTTGGGAGGAGCAATTAATAGGAATTCGGTTTTAAGGGAGTTTAGTTTGAGGTGGTTGTCTGCCAGCCAGCTTTGTGTTTTCTGTAAAGTTAAATTGAGGGATCTGATGTCTTTAGGGGAGGAGACTTTCAGGTATAGTTGGCTGTCGTCAGCGTGCATGTGATAGGGGATGTTGGATGAACTCAGAATTTCAGTTAGTGGCGCCATTACCAATATTAAGAGAGTGGGTGAGAGGGATGAACCCTGCAGGACTCCTTGTGTGACCGGAGGTCTTAGATAGGGACTGCTTAACCTTGAATCTTTGCGTTATGTTTTGGAAAAGTTAGGAGAGCCAGTTTAGGACTGACCCTGATGAGCCCATTCTCGGTTCCAGTGTCGTGTGGTTTGTGGCCTCTTGGTCTGCATTGCTAAATTGGCTTAGGCCTGGCAGCCATGATGCCTTTTTTTGCGCACGTTACTTTGTGCCTTTGTTTTTCCAGCCTCTGCTTGTGCCCGGCTATTTTGGACCTGTCTGCCTTTTTGCCTTTCACCTTTCCTCCTGTTCCCTTTGGGTTTCGTCTGCACATCATGTACAAGGTCGAAAAACAATGTCCCTTGTTCTTGCTGATCTGGTCAGCCCCTCACACTTAGACATAACACTGAATGCAGCTGCACTGGAGAAATTCATGTGCTTTTAATATTGTGATTTTCACTGTTAGAGACACTTGGAGAAAAACCTTTCCAGGGAGAAGAGCTGTGCTTGTCTGATGATGTAAACCTTGCATCTAGATATTGAGGTATGGGGGTCCGCCAGACAAAGCCCAGAGGTCTTCTATTTTTATAATAAACTAGTTATTAGCACGGGGAGGGTGGACAGGCCATTTAGCCCTATATCCACTGTCTTTATAAAATGCTGTCCCCGTTTGTATTCTATGGAATTGTAACCATGCTTATTATTTTATCATTATGCATTATGCTGATAGTACTGGCACGTGTACTGTATCTTAGAGCACGATAGTTGAAATAAACATTTTAAACTATACAGTGTCTCTTATTACGCACGTTGTGGACAAGTATGAGTGAGTTATGAAAGAGTGTTCTTGTTCCCGCGAGTCCTGAGAGAGACCGTGTTCTGGGTTGTCAAATCATTGGTAGCTGCGCTGCGAATGAGACGCTAAAGCTAGTCGGATTGGGATTGTGGGGACTAAGGGGCATGGTTGGCTCACCACTATACTCTGAGGTCCTATTATCCTGTGCATAGCTCTGTGTATGTGCAGAATCCCTGCAACACCAGTAGTTCTGGTAAGTTGTCATGTTTAACTGAATCGAATGCCGAGGACAAGTCAAGGAGGATTAGGAGGCAGGATTAATTTTGTTCCAACATTTTTAGTGCATCGTCCACTATGTGTGTAAGAACCGATTTGGTGCTGTGCCCCGGGTGGAAGCCAGATTGAAATTGGTCCAGAAGGCAGAATTGTTCAATGGGTTACAGAGTTGGATATGAACACATTTTTCCAGTAGCTTTGTCAGAGTGGGAATGTTGGAGATTGCGCGGAAGTTGTTTAGATATGTGTGGTCAGCTGATTGTTTTTTAAGGTTTGGGGACACCTGCCCTGACTTTAGGCAGTCAGGGTTAGAGCCTTGCAGTAGAGAGGCATTAACAATCTTTGTCCAGAGTAGGAGTATCGACTATTTCAACTCATTGAAGAAGTTGGAGGGAAGAGGGTTGTTTTACGGGTTTCAGCGCTCCCAGAATTTTGCGGATGTCGCATTACTAAAAGGTTTTTAAGGAAGTCCAAAGGTGTAGTTTTATAGGGTGTGCCAAGGTGGACAAGAGCGTCAAGGAAGAAGGAGGCAAAATCCTTGCAGTTAGGTAACGCAATGGGACCAACTTGGGGTGGGTTGGGTAGGCCATTTGATTGTAGTTTAAACAGTTCAAATCATTATTTAGGTCGGTTTCTAGCTTGGTCAAGTTGGTTTCTGAAGGAGTTAGCTTTTGACCTTCTGATACTTTTGTAGTATGAGTTCCTCATTGTTCTCAAATGCTTGAGGTGTTCAAGGGACGGAGAGGATATCCACTGTCATTCAGCTAGTCTCAGGTTCTATCTTTCTGTTTTGAGACTACCATTATACCATGGTTTGGAGTCAGTGGTGGACAATTTTCTTAGTGGTAGCAGTGCAATAGAGTCTAGAATATTTTTCATGTAACTAGTGTAGAGGTTTGTAAGATCCTGGACATCTGACATGTCCCCGGGAGGAGGCAGGATGTTGCCACAGAGATATTAATTAATCAATGTTAATGTTTCTGGTGCTCCTTTTCCAAATTTTGGGTTACTCTGGATGAGCTCTGTTTGTTCTGACTGCTTCATGGATGAGGAATGTGATGCGGTGGTGGTCAGACCAGTCACAGGGGACGATAGATTCAAGTTTAATGGAGTTGGCAATGATGAGCTCTAAGGTCGATCCCTTTTTCTGTGTGGGCCTGTTGCAGATTTAGATTAGACTGAGGTCCGAAAGGAATGTTTTAAAGCTGTTGACTGCAGAGTCATTCAGATTATTCCAGTGTAGGTTTAAGTCTCTGAGGAAGATTTGGGTACCGTGTTGTTCGGTGTTTGTTGTGATAATTTCCATAATCTGTTCAATGAAGGAAAGGTTGTCCACTGCAAAGGTTGTCCCCTTTGCAAACTGGCCTGTTGTTGCATGCAATATCGATGCATAAGAATTTGCATGAGGATAGTGCTGGGTAATGTGATTGTTTAACAGATGAGCTATCACGGTGTATGCAGGCAATACCCCCACCTGGTCTGCAGGATCTGTCTAATCTAGTGATGCCATCATTAGTGGGGACTAGTATGTCAAGGGTGGGTGCAGATGAATCATTTAACCAAGTTTCAGTCAGGAATCGGAGGTCAAGATCATGTGCAAGGATAAGGTCGACAATATCCGCCGCATATGTTGTGGCTGATCTGCAATTGAGTAGCATGCATTTCAGATGAGGTTTGGAATTAGCTAGGGTGGTTTGTGTGAGGGTAACTTGCTTAAGGTTGTGTTTGTTAACTACTCTGTGGTTGGGTCTTGGTTCCCTATGTGGATTTGGAGGCATGGATTAGATTTGAGAGTGATTGTCTTTGTCATCATGGAGTGATGAATCTATGTCATGGTGTGATGAGTCATTAGAGAGGAGGAGGGAGTGGATATCTTTGTCGGATAGAGGATCTTTTAGTCGAGAGGGCCGAGTGGGCGTACTGGAGTAGGGTAAAGTTCTCCTGCATGCATGGGCTCCGTAGAAAGTGAGATCCAGTTGGCTGGAAGGTGTCTGGTAGGCAAGGTGAGGTGGTTGGGGTACTGGCCATGAATAAGACTATTCATATTCAGATCCCTAGTAGACCACTGATTCTTGGATGACTGTAAGGTGAGGTCGTTAAGTCTTTGTAGGTCAGCTTTGAGTTGCTGCCGGTAGTGTGTGATCTCATCAAGTCTGGAGTCTAGTGAGGTGTGGGTACAGGTTATCGGGTCTAGGGGCGGGGGGCAAGTCAGAGGGGGAGTTGGAGTTGAAGGAGTTGGAAGACCGTTGGCCTAGGGAGGAGAAGGAGAGGAGCTCAAAAGATGGGGGCAAGGGGGTCCTGGAGATAGGTGGCTTGGCTTGGTTAGGGGATCAGGCTTCAGGCGTGGCATAGGTTGCGGAATGTGGGGGGTCGGAGGAGTAGTTAGGGTGAGGGAATGAATGTTTTGGCCCGGTTATTCTGAAGTAGCTGCTCTGGGTGTGGAGTGAGGTAGCAATGTGGAATGATGATTGAGGGGGGGGGGCTTGGGTGCAGGTGATGAGTTAGTGTTGCATATGGAGTTAGGAAGGCCTTGGGTGGGGGAGGATCAGTCCTCGCTGCAGCCTTCTTGATGAGGGGGAAAATGTCATCAAATATTTCTAGGTTGCGGTCAGGTGATTGTATGAGGATGATCCCATTGTTGTAAATGGTGATGGTTTCGTCTGCTCTGTAAACCAATGGGGGGCAAACGAGACTCTTAGACCATAGGAGTTTTCCTGGACGTGGGGATCAAGAGCCATGAGAGCAGGGCTTTCCTCCATTAATCTCTTCTCTTTGTGTAAAGGATGAGGTCTCTTGTTATGACTTCTTTGTTTATGGAGAAGTAGGGGTCAGAAACCAGGGTTTCTGGGTAGGATTTGAGAAGTCCATGTTTTAAGCACTTGGCTGCTTTTTTTGTTAGATTTGGGGGACACTTAATTATATATACTAATGCAAGACATACACTGGTTGAACCTCTCAGCCGCTGAAGCCAGGTTGTTAGAGATGGAGATGATACTTTGAGTATCTTCAGCATACGACAGTGCTTGAAACCCAAATTAGCGCACCAGTGAAGACAGTGGGGCCACATAGAGATTGAATAGAGTGGGGCTCAAGGACAAGCCCTGAGGTACCACACATGGAAAGCTAAACGCCTCTGCCTTAAAGTCACCACAGCTGACAGTATGTACCCTGTTGGTCAAAATAGAGTGGAGAAGCTGCAAGGCAGTCCTGCTAACCCCGGCTTGCTGCAGACGTGGCACCATCCGTACAGGCAAGAAGAGTGTCAAATTCTGCAGACAGATCAATCATTACTAAGACAGCCTCCATGCTCTGATCGACTTGGCGGCAAATACTATCAGTCGCCACAACGAGGCCGTCTCGGTGCTATGACCAGCCCAAAACTAATTCTGAGAAGGGTCAAGGACACCCAGGGTATCAATAAATTTAACCAATTCTCGGTTCATGAACCTTTCTAAGATTTTAGCAGGGGCAGCCAGCAGAGAGATGGGGTGGCGATTTTTCATGTCATCGGGGTCTGAGTTAGGTTTCTTAAGAAGCGGGGTGGCACGCTACTTTCCAGGCAGTAGGAAACATCCCACATTGCAGTGTTAAATGGAACACCTTCTGCAGAAAATTAGCAATACAATCCAAGATATATGCCTGTTTTGCCTTACATAAATCTCCCAGAGTCTGGGCACATGGTAGGTTTGGCATATCACCTTTATACTGTAAGATATGCATGCCCTCTGTATATGGGACATGCCATGGGGAGATGGTGGTCCCGGGGCTGTGGGCCTAGGCAGTTCAGATTTTTTAAAGTGACATTAAGTGCAGGCTGCTGCAGGGTTTAGATGTACCATAATCTTTTCAGGCTGGTACCTTGTGTGTTATAGTTCTTGGAAAAGTTTCCATGCTTTAGGAGAATGTTGATGTGTGGTTACATTTGGGTCAAACATCTGCTCCTGGAAGTAAATGCCCTTGTACAAGGGCCCAATGGCTGCTCCTCTGTGTCCACCTGCTCTCGCTGGCAGGGCTGTGTGTGCCACTACCAGGTTACTGTTTGTCAATGTGCCTTCCTCACTTTCTGGAGATGTTTGCTGATGTTCATGAGGGTGATTAAAAGACACACAATTGATGGACGGAATGCAGAACAAATCAAAACATTCACTCCCAGTCAAGAGTTCTGGGTTAAATCCATCATTCTTTTGCTCACCATGCCACCCCAGTTTAGATCTGGCCATATGCAAATCAGTTTTGACCCTGTGCCTCATGGGAATAGTCCAGCCTGAACTGCCATGAGGGTGATTAACCCATTACTCTCCAGATGCGTTCTGGTCATCTTTACCCAGAGTGTGCGAACAGGGAGTGAGCCTTGTAATGTCTGTATGTGACGTGGTGCATCGCAGAAATCTCATAAGGCACAGCTCTAGATACAATCCTTGAAGTCAGAGAGTACACACTATTCCTCAGACACATCTTACATCTTACTGCCTCCCAGTGGAAGCTGCTCCGATAATGACATGTCATTGGACAGTAATTTATAACTTTTATCAAGGTCCTGCCTCCTGTGATTGTCTGTTATTATCCCATATCGGATGCCGTGTGCTCAGCTGGCACAGAAACTCTGCTCTGCTCTGTAATTTGTCAAATATATACATTTATTCCTCCCTTCTGGGTAAAGCTCTTCCTATTTTAATCCTATATGGACCTATAAATGGGAACTCACATCTGTTCAGCACCAAACTGAGAGGAAATTGAATATTCACACATATGTGGATCCTGACAAGAGAGCATTACTATTTATAGAGAAGAAAGAGACATTCATGCAAGAGTTGGGGTCACTACAGAACAGAGGTTGGAAAGAGTGTCCTGTTGTCCCCAGTATGACAGCTAGGATATAATGTACGGTTGGAAGGAGGATCAGGGTGAATCCGGATCCCACAGAGAAAAAAGGGAAGTCTAAAGGAATGATGGGCTTATAAACTTTTCTCTCTTAGACTGATGGGCAAGTCATCATGAGGGGTCTTGTTGTGGGATTTCTGCCCCTCTTGTTGCAGCCAGTGCTTGTCCACATCGCGGCACAGGGCGCGTCCTGCTCCCTTCGGACCCCCACTGAGGATGCCTTCACCAGGGATGGGGACATCAACATCGGCGCCATCTTTGCCGTCCATTTTGACAACGACTATCCGCAAGCCAATTACACCATAACCCCCCGCCAGGCATCCTGCAAAACGTGAGTCTCCTCTGTGCCTCTGCATCTATTTGTTGTATCTTATTGTGGTAAACATTGGATATTACTTGACAATGTGTGACAGAAGAGGCACGGTTGTTCCTTATTGTGCATGTCGAGTAGACCACTGTACCTTCCTATGTGAACTCTTCAGGACCTGTCTGTGAGGTCAGACATCTGTGCAGTGTTCTGTCTCCTCATCAGAGATACAGAAAAGGGGTTCTCATACAGGACGTCAGACGTGTTTTCATGTATCTCTGACTTCGGGTTCATGAGTGTATGACATAAATGACAAGGACATGAAGAGTGCCATCATTGTCCAATAAGTACAGCCAGCGGCCTTGCGGTTGGCTACAGCCTTTAGTTTACTTACTTTGTACTCTGCACGTACCTAGAAAAATGTGTTGCTGTCCAGGTTAGTGTGCAATGTAAATGATATAAAGTAACTTACCATATACCTGTATGTGGGTCTTTATAACCCAAGCTGTGAGGACTACTCCTCACTGGACTGGTAAACCCTGACAAAGCCAGATAAACAAGTAAAACACAGACAAAGCCAGATAAACACCACAACTGTGAGGACCACTCCCCACTGGACTGGTAAACCCAGACAAAGCCAGAAAAACACTACAGGTCTGAGGACCACTGCCAATTGGACTAGTAAATCCAGACAAAGTTAGATACACAACTAAACACTGACAAAGTTAGATAAACAACTAAACCATGATAAAGTCAGATAAGCACCACAGCTGTGAGGACCACTCCTCACTTGACTGGTAAACCCATACAAAGCCACATAAATACCACAGCTGTGAGGACCACTCCACATTGAAGATCATTCCCGAATGTGTTTGAGGACATTCAACCATGGAAAACAGACATATTTACTTTGGTCCATTGTAAAACTGTATCAGGGCGCGCGTGGAGCTAGAATAGTAAATACACATTTTATTGGGATCAATGGCTTGTCCTCATGTTTGACTGTAGATATGTGTGTGTGCGTCTGTGTGTGCGCATTTGTGTGTGTGCATGTGTAGGTGTGTACTCACAGGTCTGGAAGAGGGAAGTGGGGTTTGGTGTACTTGGGCTTCAGTGGACAGTTTTTTAGGGCCTCTACTGGTGGCTCTGTCACTTTATTGCAGCAGAGAAAGAGGGAGAGAGAGAGAGAGAGACAGAGAGAGAGAGGAGGAAAAAGAGAGGAAATACATTCCACATGCATCCACCTACAAAAGGACACTTTTTTAGTTACTGATCCGAGATGGAACAATTGATGAAAAAATAAACGTGCAAAAGCGCTCCTTGAAAACCTAGAGCAAAAGTATTTTTTTTTATGTAAATGGATGGCTGGCAGGGGAGGAACAGCATGGCCAGTGGGGACGGGGGAGAAGCAACACAGCAGGTGGGGAAGAACACAAGGGAAAGAGCAACATGGAGGGTGGGGGTCAAGCACACGGGTGAGAGAGAAAGCAACTGGGGGCCAAGAAAAGCCCATGAGGGAGACAGATGGAAAATACATGCACTCTCATTGCATGCTTAAACAAAAAGAAAAAAGTAGCTTCATAAAAACAACCAGAGGAAGCATAGAAACCAGCCAATCAACAATAAGGTAAAGAGTAGATGCTCCAGGGAAGGGACAAACACAAGATGGACTGGCTTGAGCAAGGAAAGCCATCCAAGAGAAAGTCAACAAATATGCGTGACAGTAAAGCCAAGGAATGGTAAGCAATGGGCGGGCTTTAAGCACACGTATGTTTTTGGTAAGGCCCCGAATATGTCTACCGAAACCAGACAGCTTGCAATGTCCGGTTTACTTGATGTAAAAAGGTACATGTAAAATAGAGGGACCACCTTCTTTCGGGTTATTATGGACACTGTTTGTGTGATAGCCTAAAGCATTCTGGGTGTTGTAGTCTTGTTTTTGCTTGCATTGAACTAATTAGACTAACACCTGAATTCCGTGATTTATCGGTGAAAGGTTGAGGACTGAAGGCTCTGTCTGCAATGATCTGGATTGAGGGGGTCACCCTAGTGTAAGAATTAGCGTAGAGAGAGTGGGCGTTGAGCCGGCCCACGTCTGCCATGGCTTCCAGGATCCAGGGGATCTTCATGGTTTGCTGTTGCTTTAAAGGGCTGTCAATCACAGTCTTGGTGCTTTGTGCATTGTTACATTGTTTGATTTGTGCTTCGTTGGGTTTTGGTGGTAGTGCTTTTGTTGAGCTGCCGGAGTAACGTTTTGTGTAGCCTGTAATCCAGAGCTAGTGTGGTTTCTTTGATGCATTTACTTTACTGAACATCTCTCCAGGTCTCTTTGAATTCTTCGGGCCCTGAGTACCTTCAACTGGGCTTGGAATGAGGCACCTTACATGAGTGTGGTAAAGCCACCAACACCGTAGGGCATATTCACAAGCCCTTATCGCCACAAAAACGTCCCTTCCTGCACATAAATAATAATTAAAAAAATGACGATTTGCTACTTCTATGGGGCATATTTACAAGCTAGTGGCTGAGCACGGATTTGTCCAGAAACACAGTGATGCACCGTATTTACAATAATACGATGCAACCCTGCAAGGATCACCGTCCTGCACATAAAGAAACATTCCCTCAATGCAAGAACCCTTGCACTATGGTGCAAGTATGCCTACATTGGCGCTAGGCAGCTAAATTTAGCACAGGGCTGCACCGTATGCTCGTAAATACGGTGCAGCCCTGCGATTCTGGAGTGACGGAGTGCGGCATTAGCCATTTTGGAGCAAACCCACACTCCACCACTTGCTTGTAAGTTTGCCCCCGAGTGTTGTAAATTTTCCATGTAATAAAAAAGAAAGTGGGTGGAGACGGCATATTTGTAAAAATATCTCATTTTTCTCCTGGTGAACCAGGCGGAGCACAAGAAACAGGGTCTGTCGGAGCTATGGTACCACTGCTGGTTCGATAAAGTTTGATCAGGAGAATAGCGGACCATCTATTCCACCCCTTTCATTAGCTTTTAAGAGCCAAGTACCGCCTCAGGGTCTGTATGGTGAACTGCAGACGTATTGGTCTGTGACCATAGAGTTTTTATGGGCATGAAAAATGTTTTCCCTCTTCCTCTGAACTCTATGGTACAGGCGGCCAGGCTTTAGCTGGGCTCACATCTTGATAAATTGCTTAATTAAATTTATTTATTCTTTGGCTTCGGGAATCTCCTTTTTTTATATCAGAAAGACTAGATATTAAAGAGTGAAAGAGAATCAAAGGCCAGGTCAGTCTTAAGGCGGATAGATTCACAAAGAGCTTTGCATCCTGACGTTGGCCTTATGCAGGAGTATATATATAAAAAATAATAATAAATATATATATATATATATATATATATATATATATATATATTATCTAATGGCGGTCGCCAGTAGATAGTTATAGTTACAACCTATTATCCATAGGAAATCCGCGACATTCTATTTGAAATAACTCTCTTGCCGGTTGACGTATCTTCGCAAAATTTTCAAACTTTGTGGGGCGCTCCGGTCCGCTCCTACCCTGAAAGTCTCGGGGATTCGTCAAGCGGGGGCCGAGAAAAAGGGGGGTCCCAAAACGCGTTTTCCCCATGCAATTTTCCATAGGAAACTTTAGACACGGCTACAGCTCGAACTGCTGAACGGAATTACACCAAATTTGGCAAAGAGGTAGTTCTTGGTTCAGAAAGAACCCTTTTGTTAAATGGTGTAAATCCGTTCAGTAGTTGCTGAGAAAATCAAAAGTAAAAAGATAGATATATCTAGGGCCGCGGATCCTCCCAAGCACGAGCTTTATGTTAATTGGCTGTCAACACTCCAAATCAGGAAGTGTTGGCAGCCATTTTGTCCCGCGGTAGAACCGAGGGACAGAAACAAGTGCGCAAAGCGCACAAAGGGGGCAGGGTAGAAACACCCTGACCCCCTAGGTCTGCTCAGGGGGTCCTGCCGAAAAAAAAAAAATCGAAGCGCGGTCTCCCGCGCTTCGATGTTAATTGGCCCCGGGTGGGCCAAGTCCCGGGGGCATGCTGGGGGGGTTAATTTTATGTGTGGGGGCCTCTAAGGGCCCCCAAGCCCCGGGGACCACCACCCCCGGGGCTTTATGTATAATGGTGCGGGAGGGCTCTGAGCCCTCCCGCAGCCCCGGGGACCACCACCTCCCCGGGGCTTCTTTTTTAAAATTAAAAACCTGTGTGGGGGCTCCAGCCCCACACGCCCGGGGACCACCACCTCCCCGGGGCACTAAGAAAAATTAAAATGGGGGTCCGTTTTGGACTCCCAAGCCCCGGGGACCACCACCTCCCGGGGCTTTCAAAATGTAGGGAGGGGGCCGTGCGGCCCCCTCCTGGAGCCTGGGGTGGCCCTGGGGACCGCCACCCCCAGGGCCGGCTCCTGCAGTGTCCCGGGGTGCCTACCCCGGGACACTGCTGTTTGCAATGACAGGACGGGAGCCTCACGGCTCCCGTCCTGTCATTGCAAACTTGCTTTGGATATTGGAAGAGAGAGGGAAACCTGCTCTCTCTTCCAATATCCAAAGCTGATTGCTTTTCCACATGGGGAGCAGCATGTTAGCTGCTCCCCATGTGTAAGCAATGCCGGCTCCCGTAGGACACGGGGAGCCGGCGGGACTGTGGGGGCTTGGGGACCCCCACAGTCCCCAACGAGAGGCCAGGCCCCGGGGATGGGGTCCCCGGGGCCATAAGTGGCCACGGAGGGGGCCACGCAGCCCCCTCCCCAAAGTAAAAAATGGATTTTTTTTAAAAAGTGCAAGGCCGGCCCGGGGGATGGGGTCCCCGGGGCCTTAAATGGCCTGAGGAGGGGGCCACGCAGCCCCCCTCCAAATAAAAAAAGAGGCCATGCCCCGGGGATGGGGTCCCCGGGGCCAATACAGGCCCAGGGAAGGGGGCCACGCGGCCCCCTTCCCGTTTTTTTTTTTTTATTTTAATTAAAAAAAAGGGGTAAGGCCCTGGGGGATGGGGTCCCCAGGGCCTAAAAATAGGAAAAAGGAAAGGGGGCCACACGGCCCCCCTTCAGGGGGGGAAAAACAAAACAAAAAAAAAACGATCGGGCCCGTAGGCCCCGCCCTTCCTTCACCACTCTGCAAACGCGCCCTGGCGCGTTTGCAGAGGGGGAACGAATTCCCCTTGAATACTGGGGTCCCTGGGGCCAACTAGCCCACCAGGAACCTCCAGAATGCGCCAGGGGCTGCCTTGCAGAGAGGTGTACAGAGGCCACGCCCTTTTACACCTCTCTGCAACGCAGCTCTATGGCGCTTTTTGGAGGTATATGGTGGGCTAGTTGCACCCCAGGGACCCTCAGGATTCAAGGGGAGTTAATCCCCGACTTAAAACGCGCCACGGGGCGCGTTTGCACAGTGGTGAAGGGAGGGGCGGGGCTTCAGGTGACATGTGTGCAAACAGGCCCCGTGGCGCGTTATAAGATGGGGAATTAAATCCTCTTCAATCCTGAGGGTCCCTGGGGGCCAACTAGCCCAACAGGTACGTCCAGAAAGCGCCACAGAGCTGCGTTGCAGAGAGGTGTAAAAGGGGTGTGGCCTCTGTACATGTCTCTGCAACGCAGCCCTCTGGCGCATACTGGAGGTTCCTGGTGGGCTAGTTGGCCCGTAGGGACCCTCATGATTCAAGGGGACTTAATCCCCCAACTTAAAACGCGCCACGGGGTGCGTTTGCACAGATGTCACCTCAGGCCCCGCCCCTCCCTTCACCATTGTGCAAATATTCCTCTAAAATCAGCCGAAATACGAATTTTGATTTACTCACCTGTTATCAGGAGAGACCTCAGTGCTGCATCTTTCAGCCCAGTACTGGTCCTGAAAAGTAATTTTAACCGTACTTACCAGTAACTTGAATTTCCTTCCATAGGCTAACATTGACTGGTTTCACTTGGAAATTCTTCTAAGTGTGGAGTTTTGGAACTTTAAAATATTCCTCTAAAATCAGCCGAAATACGAATTCCGATTTACTCACCTGTTATCAGGAGAGACCTCAGTGCTGCATCTTTCAGCCCAGTACTGATCCTCAAAAGTAATTTTAACCGTACTTACCGGTAACTTGAATTTCCTTCATAGGCTAACATTGACTGGTTTCACTTGGAAATTCTTCTAAGTGTGGAGTTTTGGAACTTTAAAATATTCCTCTAAAATCAGCTGAAATACGAATTCCGATTTACTCACCTGTTATCAGGAGAGACCTCAGTGCTGTATCTTTCAGCCCAGTACTGGTCCTGAAAAGTAATTTTAACCGTACTTACCGGTAACTTGAATTTCCTTCCATAGGCTAACATTGACTGGTTTCACTTGGAAATTCTTCTAAGTGTGGAGTTTTGGAACTTTAAAATATTCATCTAAAATCAGCCGAAATACGAATTCCGATTTACTCATCTGTTATCAGGAGAGACCTCAGTGCTGCATCTTTCAGCCCAGTACTGATCCTCAAAAGTAATTTTAACCGTACTTACCAGTAACTTGAATTTCCTTCCATAGGATATCATTGCCTGCTTTTTGCTGAAAAAGTTTCTAAGTGTTGATTTTTGAAACATACAAATATTCCTCTAAAATCAGCCGAAATACGAATTCCGATTTACTCACCTGTTATAAGGAGAGACCTCAGTGCTGTATCTTTCAGCCCAGTACTGGTCCTGAAAAGTAATTTTAACTGTACTTACCAGTAACTTATATTTTCTTCCATAGGAATCCATTGTCTGGTTTTCAGCAGAAAAGTTTCAAAGTGTCGATTTTCACAAACTACAAATATTCCTTAAAAATCGCCTGTATGACTTAAACGCATTCTTTCAACTGTTTACAGGAGATGCACCAGTGCTGGATCCAGGATCCAACACTGAGTAAGAAAAAGTAACGATAACAGTTTTTACTTGCTAAGTGAATTTCCTTCCATAGGATAACATTGGTGATTCTATGAGAAAAAGTTTCTAAGTGTCAACTTTTAAATTACAATAATATTCCTTAAAAATCACGACTGTAACCAAAACGCTTTTACTCAACTGTTTACAGGAGATGTACCAGGACTGAATCTAGGATCCAGTCCTGTGGTTAGAAAAGTAATCCATAAAGTAACTAATTGCATTTAACTAGAAATTCACATTGAGCTGAATGTTGCATTGTGTTTGAAAATGTGTTGCCCATTGCAACAACTGTAACTACTGTACTTAAAAGTCTATTGCCTATGTGCAAAGTATTTAAACTAAAGTAATTCATTCTGAGAAAGTATTTTTTGTAATGTAATGTATAATGTAATTACAATGTAATTTAAAAAATAAAATATGTAAAAGAAATTGTTTCTAAAAATGTAGTAAATCAGTATGAAAAAAATTAATATAAAAATTAATACATTTAAAAATTGTCATTTAAAAAACCTTTGAAATTCACTGAAAAACCGTAGGTTTCAGGCACGTTATAGTTACAAATTAGCATTTTAAAAACCTTTGAAATTCACTGAAAAAACCATAGGTTTCAGACACGTTATAGTTAGAAATTAGCATTTAAAAAACCTTTGAAATTCACTGAAAAACCATAGGTTTTAGGGACAGTTATAGTTAGTTGGACATTGCACTCGTACAAAACCCGTGAAATTCCCCCGTTATAGTTAGTTCAGCTAACTATAACTCGCGCCCCGCAATGCACTGCTGATGACGTCACATATTACATCACTCATGACATGGTCAGTGACATCACTGATGACATCACTGATGACATCTCAAATGACATCACTGATGACATCATCCACGTGATAATCTGATGCAGCTCCTCACACCCTAATATAACCTTTGATACACCCAATCTAAATTACAGAGTGCCATTCGCAAAACCATAGACACTCCAACACCAATAACTACATACCCACTCACTGATTCTTAGGTCTACACACACACATCCACTCACTCACCCGTACAGTCACTCATACTTATGGTCACTCAGTACAGGACTATCATATGCACTCTTACTCCTATATAGACACTCAAACACCACCACTCATCCATAGAGGTACTCACACACCTAGTCAGTCATGCAAATAATTAAACACACTGCCATTTACTCACCTATACAGTTATACACACACCAGCTCACTTAATCATACAAATACTAGCACATTGTTACGCTCTTATACAATCACTGATACAAGCACACACTCATCCATACAGCCACTATCACAATCACTCACTCTCGCTTATAGCTATTTATATACTCCAATACACATATATACTGCCTTTCACATATGTAGTTACTCACACATGTACCACTGGGACATACATTCACTCACTAACACACTCTTACACACACTTACCCACCCATACAGTCTATCACAGATGCACTCTTGAAACCATCCACCCAGTGAATCACCCACTCACACATCTATGCACAGTCGCACACACCCCATCCACACAAACACTCAGGCACCCATACAGATACTCATAGAACCAATCAATAACCCATATAGACACTCATGTAGCTATTCGCAAATCCATGCATCCACTTACACACCAACAGACGGATACAGACATTCACACAGTTTAGTCACTAACCCATGCATTCAGTAAGATACGTTTAATCACTCACTTGTAGAGTCAGTCACGCACGTACTAAATCATCCATTCAGACACTTATACACCCACTCATTCTTCAATACGCCTTTCCCTATATATATTAAACATATTTAAACTTTACAGAAACACACAGTCACTGGATGATGTCATCAGTGATGTCATTTGAGATGTCATCAGTGATGTCATCAGTGATGTCACTGACCATGTCATGAGTGATGTAATATGTGACGTCATCAGCAGTGCATTGCGGGGCGCGAGTTATAGTTAGCTGAACTAACTATAACGGGGGAATTTCACGGGTTTTGTACGAGTGCAATGTCCAACTAACTATAACTGTCCCTAAAACCTATGGTTTTTTCAGTGAATATATATATATATATATATATATATATATATATATATATATATATATATATACGAACTCCAACTCCAGTTTCCTTAATACGTAAACGGACCCCGACACAGGGGCAAGATTAACAATATGGCCCTGGTTTATTAATTACGGCGTAATGCATTTCGGCACTTCCTGCCTTTTTCACACAACAAACGTCATCATCAATCCACCATTAAAAATACAGGGCTCACGATTACATGTTACTCGCTTCTCATCAACATGGAAAACAGACTCAACATTGAGAACTCCTTATAGACAGTATAATGATTACACAAATTTTCGCGATTGCGACCGCTATTGTGACACAATTTAACACCGTCCGGGGCCTGTTTTCTATTTTTAACAAAAATGTGATGATAATTATAATTCATTATCAATCACCTATTGCTAGTGCAATTTTGGGGAATCACAATCACACGAAAGGGGGCTCCTCTTCTTGGCTCCCTCAATTTCAAAGAAAGTGCAAGTGCAAACTGTTCTGTTGGCAATGTTCTTAAAAAATACAATTATATGAAACTAAAATTGAACTTAAATACAAATATGGATAAACCTTAATTCATATGAGGGTATCTCTTCCCTCTCACAAAATACATCTTTGCATCATTATTTTCTGTACATATCAATCTGTACATAAAATCGGGTTTCATAGTTCATTTGCTCTGAATTTTGAATAAATACAAGTGGATCCGCTCTGTGCAAAAATATACGTATATAATTCCTTCTACACCGCCACATTCCTCATGTAAGATGGCTTGCATCTATATAAATAAATAAAGTGCAAGTGCCTTCATAGAACTTACTCTCATAAATAATGGTCCGTCAAGGGGAGTAACCTCTCGAAAGTGCAAGTGCGGGATATGTTCATCCTAATGAACATTAAAGTGCAAGTGCTTTCATAAAAAATACTCTCCTCTTAATGTCTACAAGGATGGGATCATCTTCTCAAAAGTGCAAGTGCAAATTATTCTAATCATAATGATCACCTACCAGGCATGTACATGAATAAAATTCCTCCTTATAGACTCACTGTCTGAGATGCACACATCTTTTTTTCAATTCATTAAAAAATCCGGAAGCAGCCATGTTGTGCGTATGATCTAAACCCAATTGTAAATATCACTATCAGATGCATCTAAAAACCCATATAAAAGATTTTGCATAAATATTATACATAAAACTCCTACAAAATATAAATATTTAATTGCCACTCCTTAAAACATTAAGCTCATTATCTATTTTAATTTGTGATGATCCCCTGAATAATTGATGTATCAATACCCCTTAAACTCCTCTGGATAGTAACGCCCTGCAGCGCTTTAAAACCCTTATTCTGAATACCACTAACAACCCAAATGGACATGTAGATCTTCTTCTGAATTTAACCCAAATGGGATTTTAGTGTGGAACAACAGTATATACCTGGATTCCAACTGACGCAGTCTAAACTCACGGTTTCCTCCCCTCCTTAGTTTAGCTACCTGGTCTACCGCAAAGTACGAGAGGTCATTTACATTGCCCTTATGCACTTCATTAACGTGTCGTGCAACTGGATAGTTTTTATTGTTGTTTTTGACTCTGAATATGCACCATACGAATGGTGCTGCCCACGTATAATTTAGGGCAAGTGCACTGCAAAATGTATGCTACAAATTCACTCATGGAGTTAAAAAAACTTCTAATTTTCCAGGGGCTTTTCATCAGTGCTGAGGCTACCTGCTTCTCATTGCATACAATTTTACAGGCCTTGCATTTAAGGCATTTATGGAAGCCAGGGCTTGCTTTTAACCACCCCTCCATTTTACCAATTTCCTGACTGCTATTCACCAGGTCTTGCCTCATAGACCTGGCTTTTTTAAAAGTGATCAATGGTCTACGTGGCATCATCGCACTCAAAATGGGGTCCCTCTTCACCAGATACCAGTGCTTACTCAAACAGTCTCTCACCCTTGAATGGTAAGCACTGTATCCAGTAATCATCCTTATTTGCTCACTGGTAGTCTTCTTCTTGATACTGTTTGATTCATTAGGTCGAAGTAGGGCCTCCCTATCAATCTTATTTACTTTGTGTAGTGCTTGGTCTAAGACTTGTGTGCTGTAGCCTCTTTGGATGAATCTCTTGGTCAAGCATTCCTGGGCTTCTGTCAGAGCTGATACCTCGCTACAATTGCGTTTCATTCTAAGGTGCTCTGCATAGGGTATGCTCATCTTTAATTTCTGTGGGTGAAAGCTCCTGGCGTGCAGAATGGAATTGCCGGCCGTTGGTTTCCTAAAAGTGCGAGTGTGTAGTGCATTTTCTTTTACATATACTTCTAAATCAAGGAAGGAGACTTGAGACCTGCTGATTGTGTCTGTAAATCTGAGATTCAGTGAGTTACTATTTATTTCCAGGACAAAGTGTTGTGCTGATTCCCATGTACCGTCCCACACTACAAACAGGTCATCGATGAATCGCATCCATGTAATTATGTTCTCCTTCCATTCTCTAGCATGTTCGACTTTGAGCACCTGCTCCTCCCACCAGCCCATTTGCAAATTAGCAAAGCTGGGGGCGAAGCAGGTGCCCATTGCCGCCCCTCGCATCTGCTTGAATGTGTCACTGCCAAACATAAAATAGTTGTTGTTCAGACACAGTCTACACATTTCTATCAGCATTCCAGAGTGCTGGTACAATGAAATTGGTCTTGTATCGAGGAAATGCCGTACGGCCCGTAGCCCATCCCCATGAGCTATGCTGGTATAGAGACTTGTTACGTATAGTGTAATTAGCATATAAGAATCCTTCCACACCACATTAGTGATCTTATTCAAAAAGTCTCTTGTGTCTTGGATATACGCAGGAAGTTCTTTAACAAACTCCTGTAGAAAATAGTCCAAGTACCTAGAAGTAGGTTCAAATACAAAAACAACAGTTGATGGACAGAATGCAGAACAATGTCATACATTCACCCCAGTACAGAGATCTGGGCCTAAATCCATCATTTTTTTGCTCACCATGCCATTCCAGTTTGAACCCAGCCATATGCAAATCAGTCTTGACCATGTGCCTCATGGGAACAGTCCAACCCGAACTGCCAAGCCAGGTCCTCCCTGGACTGGAAACAAGCATCCTAGGACCGGTTTCGGGGTTTCAACCCTCTTCAGCCAGGATAGCATGATTCCAGTGGCATGGAGAGCACGGGACCCACGTCTGGGCATACCCGTCCCACTCGGGGTGACAAATGCAAAAACAACAGTTGATGGACAGAATGCAGAACAATGTCATACATTCACCCCAGTACAGAGATCTGGGCCTAAATCCATCATTTTTTTGCCCACCATGCCATTCCAGTTTGAACCCAGCCATATGCAAATCAGTCTTGACCCTGTGCCTCATGGGAACAGTCCAGCCCGAACTGCCAAGCCAGGTCCTCCCTGAACTGGAAACAAGCATCCTAGGACCGGTTTCGGGGTTTCACCCCTCTTCAGCCAGGTTAGCATGATTCCAGTGGCATGGAGAGCACAGGACCCACGTCTGGGCATACCCGTCCCACTCGGGGTGACAAATGCAAAAACAACAGTTGATGGACAGAATGCAGAACAATGTCATACATTCACCCCAGTACAGAGATCTGGGCCTAAATCCATCATTTTTTTGCTCACCATGCCATTCCAGTTTGAACCCAGCCATATGCAAATCAGTCTTGACCCTGTGCCTCATGGGAACAGTCCAGCCCGAACTGCCAAGGCAGGTCCTCCCTGGACTGGAAACAAGCATCCTAGGACCGGTTTCGGGGTTTCACCCCTCTTCAGCCAGGATAGCATGATTCCAGTGGCATGGAGAGCACGGGACCCACGTCTGGGCATACCCGTCCCACTCGGGGTGACAAATGCAAAAACAACAGTTGATGGACAGAATGCAGAACAATGTCATACATTCACCCCAGTACAGAGATCTGGGCCTAAATCCATCATTTTTTTGCTCACCATGCCATTCCAGTTTGAACCCAGACATATGCAAATCAGTCTTGACCCTGTGCCTCATGCCAAATAGGCTGCCTATAGTAGAAATTATAGGCCTGCCAGGTGGGGTCTCTTTATTTTTATGAACCTTTGGAATAAGGTAAAAAATTGGTGTGACTAGATTTTCTACCTTCAAAAACAGGTATTCGCCCTGAGATAGCATGCCCAAACCTCACCATCTCGCAAGATCTTTCAAATATTTGTTTTTCACCTCTGTTAAATTGCTATGTGGTACTTTTAGGTAATATTTATTGTCCCTCAGTTGTGTCTTGGCTTCCTCATTATACAAATATAGTGGCCAAAGGACCACGTTGCCTCCTTTGTCCGACTGTCGCACTACTATGTCTTTTCTATTTTTAATCTTCTCAACAAGCATAGAGTATTTCTTATCGTACTGACTACCATTTTTCATAAAGGTCTTACTGGATGTTATTGATAACTCTTTTAAATCATTAATTACCAACTCAGAAAAAACATCAATTGCGTCCTTTGGGGTATTAGGAGTAAACATTGATTTCGGCTTGAACACGGTTTTAATACCTTCATAAATATCTAAACCAAAAGCACCAGCAGTTTCACTCACAGTACCAGGTATTGGCAGTCCCTCACATTCCTTTTCAAGTTGATTAAATCATGTAATAGCTCCAGATCACCAACTTCTAGATCGAGAGTTTCTTCTGCATCTGCCTGTATTTTCCCAAATTGCCCTTTTCTATTGGAGAAGAACTTTTTAAGCTTCAGCTTCCTGACAAACTTGTAGAAGTCAATGTGGGTTTGGGCATAATTAAAGTTTGTCCTCCTACAATACGATAAACCCAATGATAGTATTTGGGTTTCTTCTTCCGTGAGACTCAAATCAGACAAATTAATTATTGTTGCTGGATCACCCATTATTTGCGTTAGAAAGGTTTCTCCACCTTGGCTCCGGATCGCAGCTCCATTCCCGCCCCGTCGGGCCTTACCCCTCCTCGGTACTCTTTTCTTTTCCGTTACGGTTTTTGTCTGGTGTTTTGAGTCCTGTCAAGGCGTAAAAAACGCAGCTCGTCAATAACAGATGGGGACTCTTGTTGATATATATATATCCTCAACATGCCTGCTTTCCATGTAAAACAAGCACCAGGACGCTTGGGTTCACTTTTGTGAAGACGGCTTTATTGTCGGTCACAGTAAAACAGGTATCGCGTTTCAACCGCAGCCGCGGTCTTTGTCAAACCTTTATCATTGCCATCAACAAATTATTTATACATGTTCCTGACATTTAAAAATTTAAAGTGACAGTGCCATTTTCATTGTTAAAGTGATAAGTGCAAGTGTTTATCTGGCATACTGCTTTTGCAGAAAGACAAATAAATACACAAATAAAGTGACTAGTGCCTAAATGTTCAATGTTAGATTACCATAATATTGCACACAATGTGTTGATGAAATTTCATTTCTATACACACTTTTGTAAAAATATGCATTTGCGGATTTGATTCACAGCACATTAGCGGCATACTCTGAATTGGGGGCAAGTGCCCTTTTCCAACCTATCCCTGGGTAGTCCACCCCTAAATGCATCAAAAGACCATACCGGCAGCATCAACATTATTATTATAAAATGTGCACAATATCTCTACATTAGATAAGGCAACATTACTAATATAGTGCATGTGCAGTGAACTGTGCAAAAATGTCAGGAATTTAAAATCTTACATAAAAATTACGGAATGGATCTGGAGAGAAATAGATTTAAACATACATACACTGGCACCATATCTTATTAACATTCTCTAGTGATATCTGCAAGTAGACTAACTGAGTTGCTTTACAGATGTACATGCATGTCCTCCTCAGTGTTGAGACCATTTGGAATACTTGAATTGAACCAAATGAAGTATCTGGATTCCAGCTGCCTCAGATATCTTTCTCTATTGCCACCTCTTAACCTCACTGGCACCTGGTCCAGTACAAATACTCCAAATCATTGATGTTGCTATCATGGGTCAATTCAAAATGTCTCGCCACTGGGTACGTCTGATTTTTATTTCTGATAGCTTTAATATGCTGCAACACATGCTGATGTGCACGTAAAATGGTGCTACCAATGTATATCTTCTGACAGCTGCACCTCAACACATATACAGCATATTCAGTCCTACATGTGAGAGGCTTCGTAATCTGCCATTTTTTGCCCCCAAATGGCAAAGGCGCCTCTGTGGTGTTGATACCATGATTACAAGCTTTACATGTATGGCACCGTATGAAGCCTCTACTCCCACTCAACCATGTCATGTTGTTTGTTCCCTTGGGCTGTTGACTACTAAGTCCTGCCTCATTGATCTAGGTTTACGGAACGTGATGAGGGTTTTTTTGTGTAGTCTGGACCCCAGTGTGGGATCACTGCATAGTAGGTGCCAATGTCGCTGAAAGATGGCTCGGATTTTCTGATGCTGCATGTTATAGCTGGTGATAAAGCAAAGTTTCTGTTCAGCTCTGCCTGTAGTACTTGTTTTTGTTACCTCTGTAAAAATCAGTTGTTCCTTGGGTTTTAAATTTGCTTTACGTTTTGCTTTCTCTAAAATGGCTTGATTATAGCCTCTCACTTCAAACCTTTCAATGAGGTCAGATTGAGCTTTTTGAAGCTGATCGGAACTGCTACAGTTTCTTTTCATACGTAAATTTTCTGTGTAGGGAATACTGTTTTTTAATTTAGTGGGATGGAAACTCTGAGCATGCAGCACTGTATTCTCTGCTGTACTCTTTCTGAATGTTTTGCTTGTATTTTACCATCTGCCACATAAATTGTTAAATTGTTAAATCTAAAAACTGTACTTCTTGATCACTAAGTTGTGCAGTGAACTGGGAGATTTAAGTTGTTATTGTTTAGACTGTCCACAAAAATGTCCGCTGAAGATTTACTGCCACACCATAGGACCAAAAGATCGTCAATATAGCGTGACCAAAGTATCACATTTTCAGACATCTCTTTAGCGTACTCGATGGCCAGCACCTGCTCCTCCCACCAGCCCATATGCAAATTTGCATAGCTGGGGGCTGAGCAGGTGCCCATCGCAGCACCTCTCAATTGCCGGTACAAATCCGAACCAAACAGAAAGATGCTGTTACGTAAGCACCATCCCAACATGCACATCAGCATTTCAGTGTGTTTGTACACGGACATTGGTCGAGAGCTCAAGAAGTGTTGGACTGCCCTCATGCCATCTGAGTAGGAAATGCTCGTATATGAAGAGGGGACATCTAATGTGGTCATTATATAATCATGCTCCCACTCTACATCATAGACTTTCTTCAAAAAATCTCCTGTGTCTTTGATGTACGAGCTAAGATTTTTAATCGGGTCTTGAAGAAAGTAGTCTAGATATTTAGAGGTGTTTTCGAATAGACTCCTTATTGCTGAGATGATTGGACGGCCTGGTGGTACATTGATGTTCTTGTGAATCTTAGGTGTAAGATACAAGATAGGAATGATGGGTGAGTCCATTTTTAGGAATTTATATTCTGCTTGCGATATGAGTCCTGTTATTTTCCACTTTGATAAATCTGCATGAAATCTCATTGTTACATCTAAGAGAATACCCTTGTCTATCTTAGAGTAGCAGTGGCTGTCATTCAGCTGATTCATGGCCTCCTCCTGATACATGGTGAGAAGCCAAAGAAATATATTTCCACCTTTGTCGGCCTGTCTCACCACTATATCAGGGTGAAGCCGTAGCTTGGACACCAGGCTCTTGTACCCTATTGATAACGACTCTCCTGCCGGGTTTTGTTCTAAATTGCTATATAGCTCTTTATTATCTTGCACTACCCGGTCTGAAAATAGATCTATAGAATCCCTTGGGACCATAGGAGAAAAAGTCGACCTGGGTTTGAAAGGTGTATCAGGTCTCTCATACACATTTAGGGCATATTCTCTGATCAGTGTGTCATCAGCTACATTGCTCATATCGCCTCTGGAAAGACAGTCCAAATCTCGTAGGACGTTCAAATCTGAAACCAACAATTCGTCATTGCCCACATTCACATTATCTTGTTGCTCTTTTTATACTGTACTGTTCTCAAAATTTTTCGCCAACCTCAATTTACGAGTGAATTTAAAGCAGTCTATTCGTGTCTGGACATAGTCCATATTTTCTGTGGCACAATATGACAAACCATGAGACAGTGTCTTAATTTCTGCTGCATTTAATTCAAGATTTGTTAAATTCACCACGTTCATGTCCACAATGCCGTCGGCTACTTGTTTTTCTTGCGGGCTCCCTTGCTGGCTTCTTTATTGGTGAGTTCACCGCCTGTTTTTCCTCCACCTCTTCCTCCGCCCTGGAATGTTCTTTCCTGGCCTCTCAGTGGCCTTAGATTGGTGTTTCTGTCCCAGCGTAAAAAACGAAGCTCGTCTTCTACTGATGGTATTGCCATCATTGGCCTTACATCTTCGTTGTCTGTGTCCACTTCTGAACTCATTTCTGAGCCAGACTCATCTCTTATTTGTGCTACATTCGGTTTCAGGCTTTGTGAAAGTTTTTGGCAACGAATATTCTCGAAGCGTTTGGAAAAGGTAAAGATTTTACCTCTTTGATAGTCAAGTTTCTCACGTCTAAACTTGACTGCTTTCCGGTCCTTTATTCCTTGTTCATATTTCTTTACCCTCTCTTGCATCTCTGCCTGCAAATTCTTAACTGCTTCTTGATCTGGCTGTTTGCTCAATTCGTTGCTCACAAGGTCAATTTCTTTTAATAACTCTTGTAGATCAATGTCCGCATATTTGATCAAAATTGCCAACATCCTCTTGGATGATTCTGCGTTATTCTCCGCCCATTCCCTTAACATATCTGGGTTTGGGTTTTCATATGTGGGGGCAATGAGGATTCTCAAGCCTCTTGGAACACGTCCTACTTCTAGGTAGCGAGTCAAGGATTTACTCTCCCACCATTTAGATGTCTCACGTTTGATTAGCTTCTCTAGAGACCTCAACAATTCTTTGCTCCCCATGTGCTTGATGGTATCACCCTCTACATGCGATTCACATGACCCTTCTGCCACATCAGTATCACTAAATAACTTCTCCGCATACGATTCTCCCTCCTTGATCCAGTCCATGATTTGTGCAAAATGTGAGCAACTGTCTGTCAAATTACGTGTCCCGTTCTGTGGCTGAATGCCACTTTCCTCTCTCCCCACTGCTTAATGAAATATGGATAATTTACAGCTTACCGCTAGCTCAGACAGCCTCTGGTCTGCAGTGCCACTAATCCTTCTCTCCTTATCGTTTCGCACTTCAATGGGGGGCTTCGCGTCGTGTACCATGTACACCGCTTGCTCTTCTTTCCGATATGTGCAGTGCTCCTAATCGGGAAGGCGTCCCGGAGTCCGACACCAGTGACGGACTACCATCTCCTCAACACGCCTGCTTTCCATATAATACAAGCACCAGGATGCTCGGGTTCACTTTTGTGAAGACGGCTTTATTGTCGCTTACAGTAAAACAGGTAACGCGTTTCGACTGCAGCTGCGGTCTTTGTCAAACCGTTTACCATTGACATCAACAAATTATTTATACATGTTCCTGACATTTAAAAATTTAACGTGACTTCCATTTTCATGGTTAAAGTGACACGTGCAAGTGTTTAACTGGCATACTGCTTTTCAGAAAGACAAATAAATACACAAATAAAGTGACAAGTGCCTAAATGTTCAATGTTAGATTACCATAATATTGCACACAACGTGTTGATGAAATTTCATGTATATATACAGTTTTGTAAAAATATGCATTTGTGGATTTGATTCACAGCAAATTAGCGGCATACTCTGAATATATATATATATATATATATATCCAACATTGAGATTGCCCTCGATGAAGACGCCACTCATGGAAGAGTGTACTCCATATTTATTGCGGAAAGCAGAGGTGACAGCTCCAATACATCCATCAAGTTCAGCAGCCATACGCGTTTCGGACAGCCTTGTGTCCTTGTTCACTGGCCAAACACAAACACGGCAGTATTGTGAAAAACGTCAATTTAAATCACTAAGTCCCGCCCCAGTGGGCGTGTGCAGAATAGCATCATGGAACTTGTAGTTTCCACACGATTTTTCCCCTGTGGGTACTGTCATTGTTGTGCTAAATGTTAAAACTGATTATATCCCCAGTGGGTTGATTTCGATGCTGGAAGCTGCAAACACTGCCATTACCTTCGTCCACAACACAGAACTCTTCCTTCACTCGGCACCCGGACTCCAAATGCCGCAGAACCGCCCATAAGCGGTGGGGCGCTTTCGCGGCCGGACAAGCCGCTACGTAACCAACATTGAGATTGCCCTCGATGAAGACGCCACTCATGGAAGAGTGTACTCCATATTTATTGCGGAAAGCAGAGGTGACAGCTCCAATACATCCATCAAGTTCAGCAGCCATACGCGTTTCGGACAGCCTTGTGTCCTTGTTCATTGGCCAAACACAAACACGGCAGTATTGTGGAAAACGTCAATTTAAATCACTAAGTCCCGCCCCAGTGGGCGTGTGCAGAATAGCATCATGGAACTTGTAGTTTCCACACGATTTTTCCCCTGTGGGTATTGTCATTGTTGTGCTAAATGTTAAAACAGATTATATCCCCAGTGGGTTGATTTCGATGCTGGAAGCTGCAAACACTGCCATTACCTTCGTCCACAACACAGAACTCTTCCTTTTCTCGGCACCCGGATTCCAAATGCCGCAGAACCGCCCATAAGCGGTGGGGCGCCTTCGCGGCCGGACAAGCCGCTACATAACCAACATTGAGAGTGCCCTCGATGAAGACGCCACTCATGGAAGAGTGTACTCCATATTTATTGCGGAAAGCAGAGGTGACAGCTCCAATACATCCATCAAGTTCAGCAGCCATACGCGTTTCGGACAGCCTTGTGTCCTTGTTCACTGGCCAAACACAAACACGGCAGTATTGTGGAAAACGTCAATTTAAATCACTAAGTCCCGCCCCAGTGGGCGTGTGCAGAATAGCATCATGGAACTTGTAGTTTCCACACGATTTTTCCCCTGTGGGTACTGTCATTGTTGTGCTAAATGTTAAAACAGCTTATATCCCCAGTGGGTTGATTTCGATGCTGGAAGCTGCAAACACTGCCATTACCTTCGTCCACAACACAGAACTCTTCCTTCACTCGGCACCCGGATTCCAAATGCCGCAGAACCGCCCATAAGCGGTGGGGCGCCTTCGCGGCCGGACAAGCCGCTACATAACCAACATTGAGATTGCCCTCGATGAAGACGCCACTCATGGAAGAGTGTACTCCATATTTATTGCGGAAAGCAGAGGTGACAGCTCCAATGCATCCATCAAGTTCAGCAGCCGTACGGGTTTCGGACAGCCTTGTGTCCTTGTTCACTGGCCAAACACAAACACGGCAGTATTGTGGAAAACGTCAATTTAAATCACTAAGTCCCGCTGCATTGCAGAGAGGTGTAAAAAGGGGCGTGGCCTTGGACCACCTCTCTGCAACGCAGCCCTGTGGCGCTTACTGGCGGTACCTGGTGGGCTAGTTGGCCCCCAGGGACCCTCAGGATTGAAGGGGAATTAATTCCCCAACTTAAAACGCGCCACAGGGCTTGTTTGAACACATGTCACATCAGGCCCCGCCCCCTCCCTTCATCACTGTGCAAACGCGCCCCGTGGTGCGTTTTAAGTTAGGGGATTAAGTCCCCTTCAATCCTGAGGGTCCCTGGGGTCCAACTAGCCCACCAGGTACCTCCAGTAAGCGCCACACAGCTGCATTGCAGAGAGGTGTAAAAAGGGGCGTGGCCTCAGACCACCTCCCTGCAACGCAGCCCTGTGGCGCTTACTGGTGGTACCTGGTGGGCTAGTTGGCCCCCAGGGACCCTCAGGATTGAAGGGGAATTAATTCCCCAACTTAAAACGCGCCACAGGGCCTGTTTGCACACATGTCACATCAGGCCCCACCCCCTCCCTTCACCACTGTGCAAACGCGCCCTGTGGCACGTTGTAAGTTGGGGGATTAAGTCCCCTTCAATCCTGAGTGTCCCTGGGGTCCAACTAGCCCACCAGGTTCCTCCAGTAAGCGCCACAGAGCTGTGTTGCAGAGAGGTGTAAAAAGGGGCGTGGCCTCGGACCACCTCTCTGCAACGCGGCCTTGTGGCACTAACTGGAGTTACCTGGTGGGCTAGTTGGCCCCCAGGGACCCTCAGGATTGTAGGGGAATTAATTCCCCAACTTAAAATGCGCCACAGGGCGCGTTTGCATAATGTTGCTGGGAGGGGGCGGGGCCTCCGGGGCGATGCCGCCTTTTTTTTAAATTTTGTTTTTTAGAAGGGGGGCTTTGTGGCCCCCCTTCCTTTCCTATTTTTGGGCCCTGGGGACCCCATCTCCCAGGGCCTGACCCCTAATTTCTTAATTTTAATTTTAAAAAATGAAAGGGGGCCACGCGGCCCCCTCCCGAGGCCATTTTCGGCCCCGGGACCCCATCCCCCGGGGCATTGCCACTATATATTTTTTTTATTTTTAATATTTTCAAAGGAGGGGGGCTGCGTGGCCCCCCTCCTGAGGCCTCTGTTAGTCCTAGGGACCCCATCCCCCGGGGCTCTGCCTCGTTTTTTTTTAATTTTACTGGGGAGGGGGGCTGCGTGACCCCCTCCCGGGCCACTTCTGGCCCCGGGGACCCCATCCCCCGGGGCCGGCCCTCTCCGTTGGGGACCGTGGGGGGAGCCCCAATGCCCCCACGGTCCCTGCCGGCTCCCCGCCTCCTGCGGGAGCCGGCATTGCTTTTCCACATGGGGAGCTGCTGACATGCAGCTCCCCATGTGGAAAAGCAATCTGCTTTGGATTTTGGAAGCGAGAGCAGGAAACCTGCTCTTGCTTCCAAAATCCAAAGCAGAGTTTGCTATGACAGGGCAGGAGCCGCACGGCTCCCGTCCTGCCATAGCAAACAGCAGTGTCTCGGGGGTGGGCACCCCGGGACACTTCAAGAGCCGGCCCTGGGTGGTGGCGGTCCCCAGGGCCATCACGGGCTCCAGGAGGGGTGCCGCGCGGCCCCCCTCCATTCAATTAGAAAGCCCCGGGGAGGTGGTGGTCCCCAGGGCTCGGGGGTCCGTAACGGACCCCTGCATTTGCATTTTAGTGCCCCGGGGAGGTGGCGGTCCCCGGAGCGTGTGGGGGGCTCGAGCCCCCCCACACAGGTTTATTACATTTAAAAAAACAAGCCCCTGGGGGTGGCGGTCCCCGGGGCTGCGGGGGGGCCATGTGCCCCCACGAATATTTTAGAAAAGCCCCGGGGGGAGGCAGTCCCTGGGGCTTGGGGGGCCTTAGCGGCCCCCCCACACATCAAAAAACAAGCCCCGGGGGGTGGCGGTCCCCGGGGCTGCAGGGGCCCCAGCGGGCCCCTGCAATTAAAACTATAAATTGGGCAATGCCCCCGGGACCCGGCCCACCCGGGGGGCCTCATTTAAATGCAGCGTGGGAGCCCGCGGTTCAATTTTTTTTTATTTTTCGTCCAGATTTGCGCACCCAGCGCGAATTCTGCCGATTTTGTTTTTAAAAAAATGCTTTTTTGGGCCCTGAGCAGGCCTAGGGGGTCAGGGTGTTTCTACCCTGCCCCCTTTCCTTGTTTTTCATGTTTGTTTCACTGTTTTCTTGTGACTCTGTTCTACCGAGTCACAAGATGGCTTCCAACACTTCCTGGTTTGGAGTGTTAACAGCCAATTAGAATAAAGCTCGTGGTCGGGAGGGTCCGCGGATCCACCGCGCCTCTAGATATCGATATTTTTATTTTTTGAATTTCTCAGCAACTACTGAACGGATTTACACCATTTAAAAAAAGGTCACTTTCTGAACCAAGCGCTACCTTTTTGCAAAATTTGGTGTAATTTCGTTCAGCAGTTCGGGCTGTAGCCCTGGCTAAAATTTCCTATGGAAATTAACATGGAGAAAACACTTTTAGGGACCCCCCTTTTTTCTCAGTTCCCACTTGACAAATCACCCCCAAACTTTCAGGATAGGAGCTGACCTGGATGAAACATTTTTTTAGAGAATTTCACGAAGATTCGTCAAACGGTGCCAAAGTTATTGGCAAAACAAAAACGCATTTCCTATGGAAACTAGGTTCTAACTATAACTACCTACTGGCGACCGCCAGTAGGTAATATAAATATATATATATATATATATATATATATATTATCTACTGGCGGTCGCCAGTAGATAGTTATAGTTAGGACCACGTTTCCATAGGAAAAGCATTTTTGATGTGCTTATAACTTTGGCGTCGTTTGACGAATCTTTACGGAATTTTCCAAAAAGTTCCTCTTTTCAGGTTAGCTCCTATCCTAAAAGTTTGGGGGGATTCGTCAAGGGGGGCTAAGAAAAAGGGGGTCCCAAAACGTGTTTTCTCCATGCAATTTCCATAGGAAACTTTAGACAAGGCTACAGGTCCAACTGCTGAACGGAACTACACCAAATTTGGCAGAGAGAAAGGTCTTGGTCCAGAAAGCATGCTTTTGTTTAAACGGGGTAAATCGGTTCAGTAGCTTTAGAGAAATATCAAATTTTCCAGATATCGATATTTAAGAATTCTGACATCTGATTGGCTGAGGCGTTACGAGCACGAGCTTGCGGCTGATTGGCTGCGAACTGTTGAAACTAGGAAGTGTTGGCAGCCATTTTGTGATTCAGTCTGTCAGCTCACAACTCTCCCTCTACAAGGCAACAGGTCCGTAGTTCTACCTCTGTGAGGCAACACTACAAATATACCGCAGCTCTGTGTGTGCGAGATACACCTTTCACGGTCCCTCTCCCCACATCACCAGCTCACGGCTATGCCTTTAGAAGCCAGTCCGTCGCCTCGCAGCTCTGCGACTGCGAGCTGTCAGCCATTTTGTGACTCAGTCCGTCAGCTCGCATCTCTCCCTCTAAAAGGCATCGGATCTGTAATTCTACCTCTGCGAGGCAATACTGAAAATATCCCACAGGTCTGTCTGTGCGAGATACTTCTTTTACGCTCCCTCTCCCCACATCAACAGCTCGCGGCTATGCCTTTAGAAGCCAGTCCGTCGGCTCGCAGCTCTGTGTCTGCGAGCCATCGGGCCTGCAGCTCTACCTCTGTGAGCCACCTAGTTAGCTCGTAGCTGTGTCTGTGCTAGCAGGCCCGTCGGCCCATTACTCTCCCTCTGCGAGTTAGCCCGTCGGGTTGCAGCTCGGAGGGCTCGCAGCTGTATGTCTGCGAGCCAGCCCGTTAACTGATAGCCGTGTCTCTGCTAGCAGGCCTGTTGGCCCGTTGGTCTCCCTCTGCGAGTCAGACCACAGCTCTCCCTCTGCGAGCCAGTACGGTGCTGTGCTTTTGCGAGCCAACGGCTCGTAGCTCTCCCTCTGCGAGCTGAGCCCACGTGCCGCAGCTCTTCCTCTGCAAGCCTGCCCGACGGCCCGCAGGTGTCCCTCTGCTAGCCGAACCGCAGCGAACACTCTGCGAGCCGAAATTGGGAATATAAGGCAGCTCTAAAAAGAGCCCTTGTGTTTATTAGTTGGAGCTACATATAAGTGTGGATGCACAGCTTCAGGTTAATCAGGAAAACTCGGTTTCCCTCATCTGTGAAGTGTACTCCATCACTTCTGTAGATATCAGCCATATCAAAATGTATGTTGTTGTTGTAGATCGACCCCATTCTATGGTCTGTGAGGTATGCAGACACAGCTTTGTTGACATTCTTCCTAGATTTTTCAATCTTATGACAAAATTGGTTTGACCATTTCCACTTCTGTCTTTGGCATATATTGGAATATACAAAGACAGTTTGAGGCTAAAGTAACATCAATTGTCCAAAGGTGTCCTTCATAAGCATTTCCAAACCTACCCCAGTCAATGTGCCTAGGTCGTTACCACCACAGTGCACAATCATGAGATCAGGGTGTTGGAGATGCAAACAGGTTTTAACCAAAGGGAGCAATTGGTGCCACTTCAATCCTCTCTGTGCAAACCATTTAATGTGCACATTTTGTAAACCTAGGTATAAGTCAATACGTCTCTGTTCTGCATACCTCTTGCACCAGAAAACATAGCTATGTCCTACAATCCACACTAGCATTTTGAAGGTATGGCTAGAAGATATGGATAAATGTCTGTAGCTCATGCAGTCCGTTCGTAGAATGACAGATATGTTTAAACATGGGGAACTACTTTTTATTTCACATACAAAACGTTAACCGATTGGTAGATGAAATGTATTGTGTCCTAAAAAGTAGGGTGTATTTTAGTTTTGATGAAAAGCATCTTTGTGATTGGTTAATAAAAAAGCAGTTTATACGTGGAATACATATTATAGGGTGAAATTTGCTCAGCTCAACCACGACTTGAAAGAATGGTGAACTTTTGACCTGCACGTGCCGTTAAATGTTGGAGAAAATGTTGCAAAAAATTATATCGGTAGGTTTAAAAAAATGATGAACTTTTAACCTGCACATGTCGTACAATGTTCTAGAAAGTGTTGATACAATACGTTGAACTTTTCACCTGTATGTGTCCTTAAAAAAACTGTTTATATGGAAAGTTCAAAAATAAGCAATAAAGAGAGGTTTTGCAATCTAAAAAAAATAAGGAACTATTCTGATTTGTTCTTTACATGGATTTATGTGTGGAGCAACAGGGATATTGTGCCATTACTGGTTCCATTCTTGATGAAAGCGGTGCATTACATGTACTGTGTGACAAGCAAAGAATTGCATGCGTTTGTGACATTTGAAATCTGCATACCAACTAGGAAGGTAAATTAGAAATTAAGAAGGTGTGTTATGTGCGGGGGTGTATCCCTTTGGCAAGCTCCGCCTCTGTGAGCCAGACATTGTTTTTGCATAGGTGCTGGACGACATCTGATGCAGCCCCATCACCTACGCAGTCTGATGTGTTAGGGGAACACAGCCATGCAGCCATTACCCCGCCACACACACCGGACACAGAACCCGTATGAGGGGAGTTTTGTACCACATTGCCTTCATTGCTGATGTTCTGTGATTGATATGTGTGTGGGCTGCATTGTGGGGGAATTGCCTGTGCACGGATGGCGATGCACACACACATGTTGGTATGTGGAGCCAGGTGCCCGTGCGGCCTTGCGCTGCTTGTGCTATCTCACTCCGTCTCTCTCCCTCGCTCTCTCCCGCCCTGTCATAGCAAACTTGTGAAAGCAATGGGTGCGCGGCTCTCAGCGTGGCACTCAAGTACTTCTTAAGTCTTTCAAACACCGAGGGGTATATTCTCAAGGACATATCGCCGAGTTAAAGGCACTTTATCGCAACCAAAATAGTGATAAATTTAACGCACCATTCACAAGCTGGAGCAAACAGCCCATATCACCAGTTTACCAGCGATAGCAGCCTCAAAAAGCATCGTCACGGATGAGTCCGGCAAATATTGCTAATGAGATGTAGAGTAGGCGTTCTCGTGCTAAAAGCAGCGAACACATCACTTTGCAAGTATCTCAACCACCAGCAAGATCGTCGAAGAGAGTACAAAACAGGCAATAAGGTGCGTTAGTAGCAGAAAGTTTACACCTGCTCTGAGTTGGTGTAAAGTCGGACTACAACCTGCAATATGAAAGGGAGCCCACCCAGAGCCGTACCTGAATGACAACAGATGCAATGGAGCCAACGATCATGCAGCTCGGACACCCAACACTGTTCCGACACCCCCCGCCACCAGCCCCTTGTCTGCCATCTCCCCTCACCTCCCCCCCACACAAACAAATGTGACAGCAACCTTAGGAAATCTGGAACGTAATAAATTGGCTGATGTCGCACAATTATAGTAAAGAAGATGCATGTGAGGTTGGACAAATAAGAATCTCAGTCATCTATGTATTTACATATAAAACATTTTATTTAAACAAAACAACAAAATAAAAGTAGGTACAGGTATGGCGTGTGATCCCTCGACAATTTGTGAATCACAGCCTGCAAGACAAAAAGAAAGATAAGATTGTGCGTCATGCATCCATGAAAGGAGAGAAAGAGTGAGAGAGAGGAAGAGACAGAGAAAGAAAGAGTGAGACAGAGAGGAAGACAGAGAAAGAGAGAAAGAGTGAGAGAGAGAGGAAGAGATAGAGAAAGAGAGAAAGAGTGAGATACAAGGAAGTGAGAGAGAAAGAGAAACAGTGTGAGAGAGAGGTAGAGAGAGAGAGAAAGAGTGAGACAGAGAGGAAGAGAGAGAGAAAGAAAGAATGAGAGAGAGAGGAAGAGACATAGAGAGAGAGAAAGAGTGTGAGAGAGAGAAAGGAAGAGATACAGAGTGAGAGAGAGAGAAAGAGTGTGAGTGACAGAAAGGAAGAGATGGAGAGGGAGAGTGAGTGTTGACACTGTGGAGAAAATCCTTACAGCTCACCTTTCTGCCACCGGTGTGTCTCCAACCACATGCCGGGACATAGTGGAGTCTTGAAGTTTAGTCATCTGAAACATAGTATAGAATCAGTATTGGCAGAGTACATACAACTGCACACGCCTAATTCTCTGTTTCGCCCCTGCGCACCCAGGCTGCTGCACCCCATCGACTCCCGCCGCCCAGAGGTGTCTGCCCGCCTCTGCGCACCTAGGCTGCTGTATCCCATCCACTCCCACTGCCCAGAGGTGTCTGCCCGCTGCTGTGCACCCAGGCTGGTGCACCCCATCCAGTCCCACTGCCCGGAGGTGACTGCCCGTTCCTGCGCACCCTGAGTGCTGCATCCCATCCACTCCCACTGCCTAGAGGTGTCTGCCCGCTCCTGTGCACCCAGGCTGCTGCACCCCATCCATTTCCACTGCTCGGAGGTGTCTGCCCGCTCTTGTGCACCCAGGGTGCTGCACACTATCCACTCACACCGCCCAGAGGTGACTGCTCGCTGCTGCGGAAACAAGGCTCTCTGCTCACCTTCCGCCACCGGCGTGTGTCGAAGAGGGTCCACCACGTGCTGAAGCAACCTCCTCAGGCACAAGTTGCGTACATGCGGTCAAGCCGAGCTCACAATTCAGAGCGGGTGTTGATTGCAGGATGGCCACACATCATCACAGGCTGCACTCGCGCTCAGCTCTGGTGGCACTAACTCAGTGGAACTGAAGTCATCGCTTCGTGGCGGGAGGTCCATGTCGGGGGGGGTCGTCAATCTGTGAATCACAGCCTGCTAGACAAAATGCAAGATAATATTGTGCGTCATGCGTCCATCAAAGGAGAGAGAGAGAGGAAGAGAGAGAGAAAGAAAGAAAGAGTGAGAGGTAGACAGAGAGAAAGAGAGAAAGAGTGAGAGAGAGAGGAAGAGAGAGAGAAACAGTGAGAGAGAGGAAGAGAGAGAGAAAGAGAGAAACAGTGTGAGAAAGAGGAAGAGAGAAACAGAGGAAGAGTGAGAGAGAGAGAAAGAGAGAGAGAGGTAGAGTGAGAAAAAAAAACAGTGTGAGAGAGAGGAAGAGATAGAGTGAGAGAGAGAGGAAGGGAGAGAGAAAGAGTGTGAGGGAGAGAAAGGAAGAGATGGAGAGGGACAGTGAGTGCCGACACTGTGGACAAAACCCTCCCAGCTCACCTTTCCATCACCGGTGTGTCTCCAACCATGTGCCGGGACATAGTGGAGCCCTCAAGCTTAGTCATCTGAAACGTAGTATGGAATCAGTAATGGCAGAGTACATACAACTGCACACGCCTAATTCTCTGTCCCGCCTTTGTGCATCCAGGCTGCTGCACCCCATCCACTTCCACTGCCCAGAGGTGTCTGCTCGCCGCTGCTGCACCCCATCCACTTCCACTGCCCAGAGGTGTCTGCCCGCTGTTGCGCACCCAGGCTGCTTCACCCCTTCCACTCTAACTGCCCTGAGGTGACTGCCCGCCACTGCACTATCAAGCCTCTCTGCTCACCTTTCGCAACTTGCGTGTAGAAAAGAGGGCCTACTTTGTGCCGCTGCAAGCCCAAAGCCCTGGGCCCGTGGACAAGCACCCTGCATTTCATGCAGCCCCTCTCCGCAGGCCACCAGGTCTCACATTTGGTGCTGGGTCTTGATTTCGCCATGGCAGAGGACATACCAGTGCACCGGGCTTTTCATCGCAGGCTGCACACCCGCTCAGCCCTTGCGGTGCCACTAACTCTGTGACCAGCGAGGCGACGCCACGTGGCAGTAGACCTGCGCTGTCTGATGGCTCAGGCCTACACTGCGGTCCAGCAGGGCACACAAAACCTGAGCTGCCCAGGCCGCCGGGATGGGCCATCACCGCAGGCTGCACACCCGCTCAGCAGTTACGGTACCCGTACCTCAGTGGACCGAAAGTCACCGTCCCGTGCCGGTGTGCCTGTGCCGGCTGCAGTGTATCCGGTGCGAGCAACTCTGAAATGGCGTCGAGCACGTCCTCCCAGTCTTTTTTATTGGCAGGGTCACGTGTCTTGTGACGCGTGTGCTGGATGGGTGTGGTGTGGGTGTATACTAGCCGTGAGGGAGTGGCTGTGGCGTACTGACAACTAGGGTGTGACCAGCAGATCAGTGTAATGAAAATCTGGGCCATGTAGCGTTGTTGTCCTTCCCTGTAAGCGTAAGCGGAGTGGGCTGGCCTGGCGTATGCCAGTCCTGCGTGAGGCTGTGAAGAATGACTCCGGAGCTATGGGCGTGGCTCCGTCCTGGTCTGTATGAGGAATCAACTGATGCGGGTGTCCCTGTTGTAGTGCTGACGTCACCCGGGTCGCAAGCGCCAATGTGTCACTCTGTGAGCCAAGTCCCACAACATGGCCAACATGGAAGGTACGGGGAATCACTGACCCTACATTCATCCATAGTTCCACACATGAAAGATGGTGGACATGGCACATCTGTGTGGATATGAATGTTTATTGCACATTCAGTGGAGTGTTGCAGCTGTAGCAATACAGGGCTATGGAAAGTTTAAGTTTCAGTTTTTGGCACATGGAGGGCAGCCAATTAGAGCCAAGCTTGTGTTCGGGGTTAGGATGCGCCAACATATGTACTTATAGAATTACTCCGCCAATCCCCAAGCACTTATAAATTCACTATACACTCTCCTTGCAGTACTGTAATGATCCAGTCTCTACGTACGTACTTGTACAATGACCGAGAGAAAGTTACATAACCGAAGTTTTCCCCACTGCCAGAGTAATATGGTTGCATACGCTGTCCACAGCACAATGTAATGTGGTAGGGTCCAGGGGCGGCATCTTGCATACATAATGAACACACGGACACAGATAGATAGTGAAACTGGGTACGGGCATGTGCGCTTGACTCATTTTTATTACCAGGGTCACATGTCCAGTGATGTCTGTGCTGGATGCGTGTGGGGTGAGTGTAAGCCAGCCCTCCGGGAATGGTTGGTGCTGGCAACAAGTACAACAGTAATCATTGGATCAGACACAGAGATTCAATCATAAAGGGTCAATGATTTGTGCTGCACTAAGGTAGGGGCAACAGATGTGAAATAATACATAGAAGATTGTATCGTAAAGGGTTCATGACTTGTGGTACACTGAGGTAGGGGCAGCAGATGTGAAATTATACAGAAAACATTGTATCATAAAGGGTCCATGAGTTGTGCTGCACTGAGATAGGGGCATGAGAAACATTCAGCGTGTGCGCAGCCAGCGATGATGCGTGGTGCGGGCGAACCGCACTGGGAGCAATGTCTGTTGCCTACTGGACTGAGTCATCTGCAATCGCGACTCGATGTGAATTGTGAGCCCTGCTATCCGCAGTGGAGATCGAAGGCAGTAGTCAGCACAGACATCGAAGAATGCTTTTAGTCACTTCCAGTTTACAAAATTCGAGGACATAGAGTACAATTCTGTCTGCAATAAATAAATCATGTCTCAAGTTAAATTGTGAGGTCTGCTAACCGCAGTGTAGGTGTATGGAACAAAAGATGAAACATTTATGGAATAAACTGTCAAAATATGTAGGTTTCAGGGACGTTATAGTTAGTTGCCTACTGGACTCTGAAATTAATGAATGAAGACTGAATTTGAATTGTGAGCCCTGCTGAGCACAGTGTAGGCCGGAGGCAGCGGTCAGGAAGGGCCTACAGTCATGTGGCGTTGACTTGAGCTGCATACAGTTAGTGGTAGGTGTTGCGCTCAGCGTGTGCGCAGGCAGCGATGATGCAATGTCTCTTGCCTACTGGATTGCGTCATCTGCAATCGCGACTCGATCTGAATTGTGAGCCCTGCTGACCGCAGTGTAGGCCGGAGGCAGTGGTCAGGAAGAGTTCACAGCCGCGTGGCGTTCACTTGAGCTGCATAGAGTTAGTGGTAGGTGTGGCACTCAGCATGTGCGCAGCCAGCGATGATGCAATGTGCCTTGCCTACTGGACTGCGTCACCTGCAATCGTGACTCGATCTGAATTGTGAGCCCTGCTGACCGCAGTGTAGATCGAAGGTAGTAGTCAGCACAGACATAAAGGAATGCTTTTTGTCACTTCCTCTTGACAAAAATCTAGGACATAGAGTACAATTCTGTCTGCAATTAATAAATCAAGACTGAATTCAAATTGTGAGCTCTGCTGTCCGCAGTGTAGACTGCCATTCAGTGTTCCTTTGGACTTGCAAGGTGAAGTTGGTCATTGTACTAAAGCTATAACTGATATAAAACAAGTTCTTGAAGCAAGGATACTAAAAGGATATTATGTAGGTTTTAGCGACGTAATACTTAGTTGCCTACCGGACTCTGCAATTAATGAATCAAGAGTCAATTTTAAATGTGAGCCCTGATGACTGCAGTGTAGGCCGGAGGTAGCGGTCAGCAAGGGCCCACAGCCACGTGGCGTTGAGTTGAGCTGTACAGTTAGTGTCACCTGAAGCAACCAGCGTGTGTGGAGCCTGTGATGATGCGTGGTCCGGGCGGGCCGCACTGGTAGCTATGTCTTTTGCCTAATGAATTCTGTCTTAATAAGTCCACGTGGCATTGACTTGTGGTGCACTGAGTTAGTGGCACCTGAAGCACTCAGCGTGTGCGCAGCCTGCGATGATGCGTGGTCCGTCCGGGCCACACTGGTAGCAATGTCTTTTGTCTAATGAACTCTGCCTTAATAAGGCTACGTGGCGATGACTTGTGGTGCACTGAGTTAGTGGCACCTGAAGCACTCAGCGTGTGCGCAGCCTGCGATGATGCGTGGTCCGGGTGGGCCGCACTGGGAGCAATGTCTCTTGCCTACTGGACTGCGTCATCTGCAATCGGGACTCGATCTGAATTGTGAACCCTGCTGTCCGCAGTGTAGATCGAAGGCAGTAGTCTGTACAGACATAAGTCTGTGGTGCTCTGCTGCTGGGTTCGCAGGGGGCCTGTGTTGAGGAGGCCGGCGGTCACGGTGGAGGCCTCGTGGCAGGGTGAGGGCTGCCGCCCTGGCAGACGTTTTGGCCTTCCCACAAGGGAACCACGCCCAGAGCCCCAGCCTATTTATTCATACTCCTACGCTGGAGTGGGGTACGTTGGACCAGCCCACTCCGCTTCCGCTTCCAGGGGGCAACAACACAGCTACATGACCGAGATCTTCCCCACTGCCTGAGGTAAGATGGTTGCGTCTATTGTCCACAACACTACAAGTACCAGCAGTATATGTCCACATGGAGAGGTTTGTGCTCTGCATAGTGAGGTCGGTCCACCACATCACCGCTACACTTGGTGCATTGTGTGCATTTTTATTGATGGGTGACTTGCGTCCTTCACACATACTTGGTTGCCACATCTCCCAACATTCAGCTATTGTGTGGCTGAGGGACCATGCCGTTTTTGGAGGGTCCGCTGTCCTGTTCTGCGCTGCCTTGGTGGTAGTAGGGAGGGGGGTGGTCCGGGGGGGAGGTCCTGAGGGTGATGGCAGTGGGTGTTGTGGCCTTCTTGGGTGTCGGAGCTGCATGGTCAGTAGCTCTATGACATGTGTTGGTCTTTAGATGTGGTTATGGGCTGGGCTCCCTTTCACACTGTAGGTATTCGTCCTGCTTTATACCAGTAAAAGGCAGATGTTAAATTCTTACTGCTAACGCAGCTTATCTCCTGTTTTTGGATCGCACCCCAGATTTGGCTGCTCGTTGAAAATATCGGGAAGTGGTGTTTTCGTGTTTTTTTGCACGGGAACGCCAATTCTGCATATTATTAGCGTTAGTTGTCGCTCTCATTTGTGGCGAATTGTTTTGCGGAAGCTATTGTTGGAAAACTGGCGATTTCGGCTGTTTTCACTAGGTTGAGAATGGAATGATAATTTAAAATCACTGAAAAAACCATAGGTTTAATAAACATTATAATTATAAATTAGCATATAAAAAATGTTTGAAATTCACTGAAAAAACCATAGGTTTCAGGCACGTTATAGTTAGAAATTAGCATTTAAAAACCTTAGAAATTCACTGAAAAAACCATAGGTTTCAGGGACGTTATAGTTAGAAATTAGCATATAAAAAACCTTTGAAATTCACTGAAAAAACCATAGGTTTCAGGGACGTTATAGTTAGGTGGACATTTCACTCGTACAAAACCATAGAAATTCCACCGTTATAGTTAGTTCAGTTAACTATAACTCGCGCCCCCGCATTGCACTGCTGATGACGTCACATATTGCATCATTCATGGCATGGTCAGTGACATCACTGATGACATCATCCACGTGATAATCTGATGCACCTCATCACACCCTAATATAATCTTTAATACACCCACTGTAAAATACACACTACCATTTTCGAAACCATCCACACACCAATACCAGTTACTACATACTCACTCACTGATTCCTAGGTCTGCACACACATCCACTCATTCACGTATACAATCACTTATACATGCAGTCACTTATCAATACAACACTATCATATGCACTCATACACCTATTCAGACACTCACACACCGCCACTCATCAATGGAGTTACTCACACACCTAGTCAGTCATGCAAAGAATCAATCACACTCCCATTTACTCACCTAAACAGTTATACACACCACCTCACTAATTCATACAGACAGTAACGCATAGTTACTCTCTTATGTAATCACTGAAAGACTCATCCATACATGCTACTCTCACAATCACTCAGTCTCACATATAGTTATTTATATACACCATCACTCACATATACTTCCTTTTACATATGTAGTTACTCACAATGTACCACTGAGACATCCATTCACTCACCAACACACCCATACACACACTTAGCCACCCATACAGCCCTTCACAGATGCACTCTTGAACCCATACACCCAGTGAATCACCTACTCACACATCTATGCACAGTCACACACCTCCAACCCACCCACACACACACTCAGTCCCCCATACAAATACTCAAGCAAACAATTGATAACCCATATAGACACTAATATAGCTACTGACCAACCCATGTAGCAGCTTACACAACAACAGACAGACTGATACAGACATTCACACAGTTTAGTCACTAACCCACGCATTCAGTAAGACACGTTTAATCAGTCACTTATGCAATCAGTTACATACCTGCTAAATCCTCCATCCAGACACTTATACACCCACTCATTCTTCAATACACCTTGCCATATATATAAACATATTTAAACTTTACAGAAACACACAGTCACTGGATGATGTCATCAGTGATGTCATCAGTGATGTCATTTGAGATGTCATCAGTGATGTCACTGACCATGCCATGAATGATGTAATATGTGACGTCATGAGCAGTGCATTGTGGGGGCGCGAGTTATAGTTAACTGAACTAACTATAACGGTGGAATTTCTATGGTTTTGTACGAGTGAAATGTCCACCTAACTATAACGTCCCTGAAACCTATGGTTTTTTCAGTGAATATATATATATATATAGTTAGAAATTAGCATTTAAAAAACCTTAGAAATTCACTGAAAAAACCATAGGTTTCAGGGACGTTATAGTTAGTTGGACATTTCTCTCGTACAAAACAATAGAAATTCCCCTGTTATAGTTAGTTCAGCTAACTATAACTCGTGCACCCGCAATGCACTGCTGATGACGTCACATATTACATCATTCATGACATGGTCAGTGACATCACTGATGACATCACTGATGACATCTCAAATGACATCACTGATGACATCACTGATGACATCATCCAAGTGAAAATCGGATGCACCTCCTCACACTCTAATATAACCTTTGATACACCCACTGTAAAATACAAACTACCATTTTCGAAACCATAGACACACCAATACCAGTTACTACATACGCACTCACTGATTCCTAGGTGTACACACACATCCACTCATTCACCCATACAATCACTCATACATGCTGTCACTCATCAATACAACAATATCATATGCACTCATACACCTATAGAGACACTCACACACCACCACTCATCCAGAGTTACTCACACACCTAGTCAGTCATGCAAAGAATCAATCACACTTCCATTTACTCACGTATACAGTTATACACACACCACATCACTTATTCATACAGAAACAAATGCATACTTACTCTCTTATGCAATCACTGATACAAGTACACAGTCATCCATACAGCCACTCTCACAATCACTGACTCTCACGTATAGTCATTTATATACTCCAACTCTCACATACACTGCCTTTTACATATGTAGTTACTTGGACATGTACCACTGAGACATCCATTCTCTCACCAACACACCCAAACACACACTCACCCACCCATACAGCTTTTTGCACATGCACTCTTGAACCCATACACCCAGTCAATCAACCACTCACACATCTATGCACAGAGTCACACACCTCCCACCCACCCACACACACACTCAGGCACCCATACAAATACCCAGGCAATCAATCAATAACCCATATAGACACTCATGTAGCGACTGACCAACCCATGCAGCAGCTTACACACCAACTGACAGACTGATACAGACATTCACACAGTTTAGTCACTAACCCATGCATTCAGTAAGACACATGTAATCACTCACTTAAACAGTCAGTCACGCACCTACTAAATCCTCCATCCAGACACTTATACAACCAATCATTCTTCAAAACACCTTGGCATATATATAATACATATTTAAACTTTAAAGAAAAACACAGTCACTGGATGATGTCATCAGTGATGTCATCAGTGATGTCATTTGAGATGTCATCAGTGATGTCATCAGTGATGTCATCAGTGATGTCACTGACCATGTCATGAATGATGTAATATGTGACATCATCAGCAGTGTATTGCGGGTGCGCGAGTTATAGTTAGCTGAACTAACTATAACGGGGAAATTTCTATGGTTTTGTACGAGAGAAATGTCCAACTAACTATAACGTCCCTGAAACCTATGGTTTTTTCAGTGAATTTCTAAGGTTTTTTAAATGCTAATTTCTAACTATAACGTGCCTGAAACATATGGTTTTTTCAGTGAATTTCAAAGGTGGCGCTTACTGGAGGTACCTGGTGGGCTAGTTGGACCCCAGGGACCCCCCAGGATTCAAGGGGACTTAATCCCCCAACTTAAAACACGCCCCAGGGCGTGTTTGCGCACATGTCACCTCAGGCCCCGCCCCCTCCCTTCACCACTGTGCAAACGCGCCCCGTGGTGCGTTTAAAGTTGTGGGATTAAGTCCCCTTGAATCCTGAGGGTCCCTGGGGTCCAACTAGCCCACCAGGTACCTCCAGTAAGTGCCACAGAGCTACATTGCAGAGAGGTGTAAAAAGGGGCGTGGCCTGCACCACCTTTCTGCAACGCAGCCCTGTGGCGCGCACTGGAGGTACTTGGTGGGCTAGTTGGCCCCCAGGGACCCCCAGTATTGAAGGGGAATTAATGCCCCAATTTAAAACACGCCACAGGGTGCGTTTGCAGAGTGGTGAAGGGAGGGGCGGGGCCTGAGGCATGATCGCGTCTTTTTTTGTTTTGATTTTTAGAAGGGGGCTGTGTGGCCCCCTTCTTTGTCCTTTTGAGCCCTGGGGACCCCATCCCCCAGGGCCTGACCCCTTTTTTTATAAAAATAAAACTGAACGGGAAGGGGGCCGCGTGGCCCCCCCTCCCGTGGCCAATTCCGGCCCCGGGGACCCCATCCGCCGGGGCATGGCCACATTTTTTAAATTTTTTAAGGAGGGGGGCTGCGTGGCCCCCCTCCTGAGGCCTCTATTGCCCCGGGGACCCCATCGCCCGGGGCCGGCCTTTTTTTGTTTTGTTATCTTTTTAAAAAAAAAAAAATTGGGGGAGGGGGGCCGCGTGGCCCCCCTCCAGGGCCACTACTAGCCCCAGGGACCCCATCCCCCAGGGCAGGCCCTATCCGTTGGGGACCATGGGGGGAGCCCCAATGCCCCCACGGTCCCGCCGGCTCCCCGCGTCCTGCAGGAGCCGGCATTGCTTTTCCACATGGGGAGCTGCTAACATGCAGCTCCCCATGTGGAAAAGCAATCTGCTTTAGATTTTGGAAGAGAGAGCAGGTTTCCTGCTCTCTCTTCCAAAATCCAAAGCAAGTTTGCTATGGCAGGACGGGAGCCGCGAGGCTCCCGTCCTGCCATAGCAAACAGCAGTGTGGGCACCCCGGGACACTGCAGGAGCTGGCCCTGGGGGGTGGCGGTCCCCAGGGCCATCACAGGCTCCAGGAGGGGGGCCGCGTGGCCCCCCTCCCTTCACTTGCACAGCCCCGGGGAGGTGGTGGTCCCCGAGGCTCGGGGGTCCGTTACGGACTCCCAAATTTAAATATTAGTGCCCCGGGGAGGTGGCGGCCCCCGGGGCATGTGGGGGGGCTTCAGCTCCCCCACACAGGTATATATATTTTTTTTAAAAGAAGCCCCGGGGGGTGGCGGTCCCCGGGCCTGCGGGGGGGGGCAGTGTGCCCCCCCGATTATAATTGATGAAAGCCCTGGGGGTGGCAGTCCCCGGAGCTTGGGGGCCTTAGAGGCCCCCAAACTCTAAAAAACAAGCCCCGGGGGTGGCAGTCCCCGGGGCTGTGGGGGGGCCGTGTGCCCCCGCAAATATTGTTGCAAAGCCCTGGGGGTGGCGGTCCCCGGGGCAGTGTGGGGGGGATTGGGGCCCCCCTACACATTTTTTTACTGGCCCACCCGGGGGCTTCAATTAAACGAAGCGCGGGAGTACACGCTTCGTTTCTTTTTTATTTTCACGGCCAGATTCGCGTACCCAGGGCGAATTCGGGCGTTTTTTTTTTTTTTTTTAAATGCTTTTTTGGCCCTGGGGGTCCTTGTGGGACCCCCTGAGCAGGCCTAGGGGGTCAGGGTGTTTCTACCCTGCCCCTTTTCTTTTTATCTCGTTTCTTTTCTCTTTTCTTGTGACTCGTTCTACCGAGTCACAAGATGGCTGCCAACACTTCCTGGTTTGGAGTGTTGACAGCCAATTAGAATAAAGCTCGTGATCGGGAGGGTGCGCGGATCCACCGCGGCCATAGATATCAAAACGTTTATTTTTTGATTTTCTCAGCAACTACTGAACGGATTTACACCATTTAAAAAAAGTTCTCTTTCTGAACCAAGGGCTACCTTTTTGCCAAATTTGGTGTAATTCCGTTCAGCAGTTTCGGCTGTAACCGTGTCTAAAGTTTCCTATGGGAAATGCATTTTTTGACCTCTATTTTTTGAATTTCTCAGGAACTACTGAACGGATTTACACCATTTAACAAAAAGGTCTCTTTCTGAACCAAGGGCATCCTTTTTGCCTAGTTTGGTGTAATTCCGTTCAGCAGTTCGGGCTGTAGCTTTGTCTAAAGTTTCCTATGGGAATTAACATGGAGAAAACACGTTTTGGGACCCCCCTTTTTTCTCGGCCCCCGCTTACCGAATCACCCCGAAACTTTCAAGACAGGAGCTGACCGGAGCGGGCTACGATTTTTGAAAATTTCGCGAAGATTCGTGAACCGGCGCCAAAAGATATTGAGAAAACAAAAAACGAGTTTCCTATGGAAACTAGGTCCTAACTATAACTATCTACTGGCGACCGCCAGTAGATAATATATACATTTCTATTCCAGGCAGATAGAGAAGTAGTTAGGAACAGTAAATCTACACTTCCCTCTATGCACTTACCTTTCAATATTTTGTCCATCGATATTCTCTCCCCAATTGAACCACAATATTCTGGGCGGTGATATTCAGCAGTACAATCCCAGTACAATCCGAGTAGAATCCCAGTACTATCCCAGTACAATCCCAGTATAATCCCAGTACTATCACAGTACAATCCCAGTACAATCCCAGTACAATTCCAGTACTATCCCAGTACTATCTCAGTAAAATCCCAGTACTAGCCCAGTACAATCCCAGTACATTCCCAGTATAATCCCAGTACTATTCCAGTATACAATCCCAGTAAAATCCCAGCACAATCCCTTTACTATCCCAGTACTATCCCAGCGCTATCCTAGTACAATCCCAGTACAACACCAGTACAATCCCACTGTTTTGAGGTTCATCACTGGTGACCATCGTTGGTCCCTGAGGGCCGGTTCCACCCCAGAATGTAAAGATGTGTAAATGAGATTGACGTAGAACCAGTCTTTAGGGCAAACATGTGGAGCATCTGTGGTTATCCCAAAGACTCTGGCCTTTTTGGCCCTACATAGGGCAACTATGTAATACGCACTTGTCAAAACGCCATTGCAAAGCAACAACTCACCTTGAACTCTGCTTGAGTACCGCTCAGTTGTCTTTGAAGCCAGTCATAGACTGTAAGAGCCTGTGCAATGCCCTGTTCTCTCGTGTCTTTCAGGTTTGTGACCAGGGCTTTCCGCTATGTGCAAGCTGTGGCTTTTGCGGTTAACGAGATCAACCAAAGCCCTTCGATCCTTCCCAACATCACCCTGGGCTTCAGGGTTCACGACTCCTGCTACGATGAGACCAAGGCCACAAAGCTGGCAATGTGCCTCCTGCCGGGACGCGAGGAAGAGGTACCCAACTTCCAATGCAGGTCACACTCACCTCTCGCAGCTGTCATTGGAGATGTCTATTCCTCCATAACGCTGGCAGTCGCAAGGATCCTGGGCCTTCACCGGTACCCACAGGTAAGGAGCGAAGTGTAGAACAAGTGGGACAGGTGTGTGTACTTTCATGAAATAAGGTGCTGGATGGGCGTGGTGCAGTGTGAACCATCCAGTTTGGGAACAGGTTGGCGAGGGAAACATCCTTTACTCCGCAGTCAGAACAACGACCTGCCTTTGCAACACAGTCACTACCCCAACTGCGATGTTACCACATGTTCCTTTAACCCGCAAGTCATTACAATGACTTGTTTTAGGGAGCACGTTGTTGGACTGGTGTTTGATTTTAAGTCCAACACCTTCCCTCCTGTTGCGTAGACTTGAGTTGGAATAGTAATTTGTACTATTCCAAAGTCCGGCGCCCCCCCCAGGCAAGTCATTGTATTGACTTGCGTGGTAAAGTAAAGCCTTGCGTTGTGAAGGCATGCGGGGTAAGTGCATGCGGGGTTCCGTCATACAACCGGTTTGTGAATTTCAGTGGCTTTTCACATTCCTTATTACATCAAGGGTACAGGATGGTCTCTTACATACTGATTGGGTGAATCACATCTTCCTGAAAGCAGGATATGGAAGACGTTTGACTCTTCAGAAGCTCTCTCTGTCTCATTAGAGAAAGTATAAAGTATCATCCTTGTGTCACAATGTGCACATTTAAGTGCAGCAGGTGTTAGTAATTTGTCTCATCAGGTTTCATTCGGCAGGAGTACTCTGTCCACCAAACTCACAGTCTGACCACCCTATTTACGGTTGAGAGGAGTGTCAGCTTTCAGTCAATGGAGCCCTCCTAGACTGGTTTGCAAACAGGGATGCAGTTTAAGATGCAAATTATGCACTAAGAGGCCACATCGCCAATTTCCCATTTGAGGGGATCGCAAAACAATCTGCTTAGTAAATAATATATAGCCGGTTCACTCTTTGCCACCCCTTGCAGTTGGCTAGGAATGTACGGATGGGGGCCTGCAAGGGACACTAGACCTGCATCCCAGGGTCAGCATTCTCAAGCAGTTTTAAAAAATGTTTCCTGTTTGAGGAGATCTCAGAGGGAGCACACAGAGCAACCCAAGCCACCACCTGCCCCCTGAATGCCATCTGACTTGATTGACCTTGTGTGAATCAGATACCATCCCAACCCAGGTGTCGGCATCTGGTCCAAACCACAACTGCAACCACAAACCACAACCACGACCACAAACCGCAACCACAAACTGCAACCGCAAACCACAACCACAACTTAGACACCCCACATCGACTCTCATTTAGAATCGGGAATCCTCGTTTGTGCCCCCTGCGACTATTGGGAGTCCAAGGAATAAAAGATATGCCAAGTGGGCTTGCCACGCTGTAGAGACCAGCTGAGCAGATTGAGACATATAAGCGGAGTACAACACTGTAGCATCATCGCTCATGCCGGGTCTGGTGGCTTAGTGGACTAATCCATCCACTGTAGGGGCCTGTGTTTGATCTCATGGTCACAGGTTCAAATACTGCGGGTTCACTCAGCCTTTCATCCTTCTGAGTTCAAGAAAATGAGTACCATTAAGTTAGGTAACAATAAACATCTGTTATTCAGCACCAAGATACCCTTCTGGGTGAAAGTGCGCTTTACAAATACATGTAATGTTATAGTTTACCCCTAATGTACTGAAACACACATAGTAACAGCCTCTACAAATACGCATGATATTTTGCATATTGCACAGAACAGAAAGTCAGAGGCTTGCTCGGGGCTGGACTGGCCATAGCGGGTACCGGGTGTTTTCCCGGTGGGCTGGAAGGGTGGGGGCCAGTTTTTGACCCTTGGGGGCCGGTTTTGTTACTGGGGGCCGGTTTTGAAGCAGGCATATCGGCCCCAGTAGCTAAAGTGGCGGTGGTGTTTGACACTAGCACCCGCCTCCTCCCCCGGGGCCAAGCTTCTCAGTAGCCACCCCTCCCCCCGGGGCCGGTCCAGCGGAATTGACAGGTCTGGTTTCTGTTCCCAGTCTGGCCGTGGGCTTGGTGCCATTTAGGGTCATGACAGCAATACCAAGGCCATGTTCTGGACATCACTAGGCCATACCAGCCCCAACAGAAGTCCGGCAACACCTGAGGCTGGGTTAAGTAACTTGCAATAAAATTAGAGGGAGAGCCTGAAAGTAATGGTAAGAGTGGAACCAGAATGACCACTGCTGATTTGTGTTGGTGTCTGAGGTAAGAACTCCACCTCACTAAATGCCACACTGTTGTTCAATGTAAACTGTGACATCATTGTTTTTCTGATCCTTTCTAGTGTGCTTTACATTACACACACAGCGATGTAAAGTCAATGAATCGAGCCAAATCCCTTTTGTCTTTTGACTTAGGTTGTGGGCATTGTTGCATGTGGCATCTTGTGGGTTTGTTAGTTGACCGAGTGTGGTAAGTCGCTAGCTTAGTAATGCATATCCAGACACCACAAAATAGGAAAACAGTATCTTTGCTCTTGTTAGAGCAGATTTATTAATTAAAAGTTTAACATGCATTATGTGTGTTTAAGTTAGTATAACCAGGCTGTAAAAATAAAATAAATCACTTGACAGCTGAAGATAACTTGGCTTTTTAAAAGTACAATGGAATGTTTTATGTATGCATGTGTTCTCTCCACAGTATATTTAATTTCATGAAATAGTTAAAATGGGACTGGTTTTGTGGGGAAGCTTTTCATGCTGTAACAATATTGTGCTTCAAAGGAAGCCATGTGGGAGATGATCTCATAATCTTAAAAATGTTCAAAGATAATACTGCCTGCTGGTTAAACTGTGCTCCTATTCCTTATTTAATGGATATGGGTTGATAGGGCAGCATCATTTCCCCTTGAATGTAGGTAAAGGGAATACTAGTTTACTAATTTCAGGCAGGTTCTTCGAGTAAGCCTGTTTTATGTAACACAATTTTTGTAATGTTGATTGGTTTCTGTCATGTAACTTTATTAGGACAGCCCATGGTGCCACTTCACACCATGTGAAGAGCATGGTGATGTATTCCTCTGAACTTATAAAATGTGCTACTTTTGGGATGTGTGACAGACCTTTCCTTGCCTTCATATGAAGCAGTCTTCATGGCAGTTTGCTATTTAATTCTGTACTTAGAATCATTTGTGATTGCCAGACTTTACCTTTCTTTCTACAGAGACACACTTCATGTTTGTCATTTTGCTGACTTTATACTTAGACGTTTCTCTTTAATCATGATATATTGATGCTGATTTAAATTGACTAGCCAATAGCTTTTTGCTTTCTGTAATGAAACTTCACTTTAAATAAACCTTCATGGTTTAGACTTTGAATGTTGCCTTGTGTTGGTTTCCTTTATTTGCCTTGGACCCTCGTCCTTTGGGACTCTTACTGCCCTTGTCTGTTCAATCAGCCCTTTGATAACTTATTAGTGCAAAGCACTGACAAATTACCACATTCAATGTGACCCTACTGTCTTCAGTATCAGCAGTGCTTGTGGGTGTACAAAGAGGTACATCACAAACTTTCTGTTTGTGATTCAACATGTCAAGGACTGGGTTCTGTGAAGGTCTTCAAAGTTGCATTCCTGATTCCTCCCAGTAGCCAGTGTCACCCTGCACCTACACATATGTGTTAAGTGTTAGGGGGTCTCCGTAAGATATTCCCATTTAGGAGAAAAAAGTCACAAAGGGAGAAAAAAAACCTAGGCTATCTTGTGGCTCCTGATTGAATAAGTGTACGATGCAAATGTAGGGAGCAAGTCACCAAGCACTTCATGATTCGTAGCATAGAGAAGAGCCACTAGTCGTCTTCCAGAAATAGGGATTCCAATAAAAATCTTGCCACTGAAAAATGCATCAAAAACAGGGACAAAATTGATACTACCTGGGCAATGAACACAAAGAAAGATACGGGAGCCAATGCAATGTGGCACATCTATCTCATCTTAAAGTCCCTCTTTATACGTTCTAAACAGGAAGTGAATTACAGGAAGAGAGCTAGCTCTTTCACTGTTTGGGAACTTCAGGGCACAATCTCTGAAGATATCACCATCATGGAAAGAGCACACATAAGCCACAACCTCATCTTCTGGAGTATAGCGTCTGTCCGATATCAGAAGAATAATCTCAAGTTTGACATCTACCTTCCTGAACAAGCCTTCATGCCTGAACCACTGCCCTTCACTGCTGGTGTTTCCTGCAGGCCGTTGGGTGACAATGACTGTGAAATGCTGATGAGGTCTGCGTGTCGGAAACTGGGGATGCAGCACCTCACCAGGCTCTGAGCATGAAGTGCAGGAAGGTGCCGTCTTCCTCTTGCTACATCGCACCTCATGAAAGCTCCAGTTTCAGATGTGACAGGATATGAAGCTCAGTGTGCTCATGTAAACTGATTGAAATATAGAGCTAAGAGACTTGTCCACTATGGCAATTGTTTCTGCAAGTCACAATATCACCAGGTACTGGAATATGTGGTGGGCAAGTGCCCTCGAGAAACTGTCACCTTCTCAGGAGGAAAAAGTCAACAGCATTGAAAAATTCTCAAAGACCTTATCTAAGTAGGGTAGGAGGGAGATTGATCTGTATTTGGCCAATGTGGTTGGGTCCGCTGAGTGTTTCTTGAGCAGGGGCGTGACCAAGGCATATTTCTATGTGTCTGGGAAGGTGGCTAAGTTGATGGAGATGTTGAGGATGAGTGTTAGAGCTTCACTGATAGGTAGGGGTCCTTTGGTGAAGGCGAGGTGGGGTCAGAGGTCCGACTCGGCTCAGGAGTGAAGGGTCTTCATGTTGATGGCATTCTCATTCATCGTTATGGTGGGACATGAGGTAAGGGTCTATTGTTTGAGTCGGAGGATAAGTCCAGTCGTGATGGAGACAGGGTCCAGTAGAGGGGTGAAACAGCAGTATATGGGGGTGATCTTGGTTTTGTGAGGGTGTTATGTTGATGAAGGGGGAAACAGCCATTACAACAAAACTTTTTTAACGCATGCTATTGCAACGCATGCCATCACAACGTAAGTGCCATCACAACGCAATGCCATTACAATGCAAAGGTTACCACGCATATGCCTTTACCACACATGCCTCTTTAAAACAAATTTCGCTGTAAAGGTATGAATGGTAAAGGCATATGTGTTTTACATGTAAGTATAAGGTAAGTATATATGGTTTACGGTGGGTTTGGGTTTTTGGGTTGGTAGAGTAATTTTAGAGTTTAGGGTGGGTTTGGGATTTTGGGTGGGTAGGGCAACTTTAAAGTTTTGGGTGGGTTTGGGTTTTTGGTTGGAAGGGTAATTTTAGGGCTTAGGATAGGTTTGGGCTTTTGAGTGGGAAGGGTCATTTTAAGGTTTAGGGTGGGTTTAGGTTTTTGGGTGGAAAGGGTATTTTTAGGGTTTAGGATGGGTTTGAGTTTTTGGGTGGGAAGGGTCAGTTTAGGGTTAAGGGTGGGGTTGGGTTTTTAGGTGGGAAGGGACATTTTAGGGTTTAGGATGGGGTTTGGATTTTGAGTGGGTAGGGCAATTTTAGGGTTTATGATGGGTTTGGGTTTTTGGTTGGAAAGGTAATTTTAGGGCTTAGGATAGGTTTGGGCTTTTGAGTTGGAAGGGTAATTTTAGGGCTTAGGGTGGACTTGGATTTTTGGGCGGAATGGGTATTTTTAGGGTTTAGGATGGGTTTGAGTTTTTGGGTGGGTAGGGCAATTTTAGGGTTGGCTTGGGTTTTTGGGTGGGAAGGGTAATTTTAGGGCTTAGGGTGGGTTTGGTTTTTTGGGTGAGAAGGGTAATTTTAGGGTTTAGGGTGGGTTTGAGTTTTTGGGTGAGAAGGGTCAGTTTAGGGTTTAAGGTGTGCTTTGGTTATTGGGTGGAAAGGGTAATTTTAGGGTTTAGGGTGGGTTTGGGATTTTGGGTGGGTAGGGCTATTTTAGGGTGGCTATGGGTTTTTGGGTAGGAAGGGCAATTTTAGGGTTTAGGTTGGCTTTGGGTTTGAAGGGAAATTTTAGGATTTAGGTTGGGGTTGGGTTTTTCGGTGGGAAGGCTAATTTTAGGGTTTAGGGTGGGTTTGGGTTTATGGGGGAAAGGGTAATTTTAGAGTTTAGGATGGGTGTGGGTTATTGGGTGGGAAGGGTAATTTTAGGGTTTAGGGTGAGTTTGGGTTTTTTGGTGGGAAGGGATATTTTAGGGTTTGGGTTTTTGGCTGGGTAGAGCAATTTTAGGGTTTAAAGGGGTTAAAAAATATATATTTAAAAATAATCTATATATATATGTATATACATATATATTTACTGAAAAAACAGAAGTTTCAGGGCGTGATAGTTAGGAATTTGCTTTTAAAAACCATATATATTCACTGAAAAAAACATAGGTTTCAGGAACGTTATAGTTAGGCTGACATTTTACTCATACAAAACCAGAGAAATTCAGCTGTTATATTTAGCTGAGCTAACTATAACTCGCGCCCCCACAATGCACAGCTGATGACGTCACATATTACATCACTCATGACATGGTCAGTGACATCACTGATGACATCTTAAATGACATCACTGATGACATTACTGATGACATCATCCAGTGGCTGCGTGTTTCTAAAAAGTTTAACAATTATATATATATATATATTTTTTTTTTTAACTGAACGGCAGTCCAGCCGTGAAGATTGCACCACCCCGCGTTGGGGCCATGAAAGCCTGGAAATCCGGAGCTGGTTGGGACAGTAGATCAGCACAAATTACTGAGCATTTATAATTTGGACGCCCACTAGAGGGTCATTTTAAAATGCATATTCATTTTTGCAGTGCAGAGGCTACAAGAGATGGTGCACTATCTGAAAGGGACTACATATCCCAGCATGAACACCAGGTAACTCACCTGTGAAACCTACTAAAGCTCAATTGAAATGTGCTGAGAAGTTGTGCCTTTCAGTATGTCTGCGTGCACCCTGGCAGCCTGTGATCAAGGAGCTGTGCTCCGAAACGCGTAAGGCAAACAAAGAACTCTGAATTAAAAATGCCTTTTGCTTTTACTAGATCTGCTGTGGAGTGCGTCTTTGAAGTGGGGACACATTGATGAACATATATATATATATATATTCACTGAAAAAACCATAGGTTTTAGGGACAGTTATAGTTAGTTGGACATTTCACTCGTACAAAACCATAGAAATTCCCCCGTTATAGTTAGTTCAGCTAACTATAACTCGAGCCCCCGCAATGCACTGCTGATGACGTCACATATTACATCACTCATGACATGGTCAGTGACATCACTGATGACATCCCTGATGACATCTCAAATGACATCACTGATGACGTCATCCAGTGACTGTGTGTTTCTGTAAAGTTTAAATATGTTTAATATATATAGGGAAAGGCGTATTGAAGAATGAGTGGGTGTATAAGTGTCTGAATGGATGATTTAGTACGTGCGTGACTGACTTTACAAGTGAGTGATTAAACGTATCTTACTGAATGCATGGGTTAGTGACTAAACTGTGTGAATATCTGTATCCGTTGTCTGTTGGTGTGTAAGTGGATGCATGGATTTGCGAATAGCTACATGAGTGTCTATATGGGTTATTGATTGGTTCTCTGAGTATCTGTATGGGTGCCTGAGTGTTTGTGTGGGTGGGGTGTGTGTGACTCTGTACATAGATGTGTGAGTAGGTGATTCACTGGGTGCATGATTTCAAGAGTGCATCTGTGATGGACTGCTTGGGTGGGTGAGTGTGTGTATGGGTGTGTTAGTGAGTGAATGTATATCTGAGTGGTACATGTGCGAGTAACTACATATGTAAAAAGAAGTATATATGTGTGTTAGAGTATTTAAATGGCTATAAGTGAGAGTGTGTGATTGTGAGAGTGGCTGTATGGATGCGTGTGTGCTTGTATCAGTTATTGTATAAGAGCGTAAGAATGTGCTAGTAGTTGTATGAGTAAGTGAGCTGGTGTGTGTATAACTGTATAGGTGAGTAAATGGGTGTGTGATTAATTTTGTGCATGACTGACTAGGTGTGTGAGTACCTCTATGGATGAGTGGCGGTGTGTGAGTGTTTATATAGGTGTATGAGTGCATATGATAGTCCTGTACTGAGTGACTGTAAGTATGAGTGACTGTACGGGTGAGTGAGTAGATGTGTGTGTGTAGACCTAACAATCAGTGAGTGGGTATGTAGTTATTGGTATTGGAGTGTGTATGGTTTTGAGAATGGCAGTCTGTAATTCAGAGTGGGTGTATCAAAAGTTATATTAGGGGGTGAGAAGATGCATGAAATTATCACATGGATGATGTCATCAGTGATGCCATCAGTGATGTCATTTGAGATGTCATCAGTGATGTCACTGACCATGTCATGAGTGATGTAATATGTGACGTCATCAGCAGTGCATTGCGGGGGCGCGAGTTATAGTTAGCTGAACTAACTATAACGGGGGAATTTCTATGGTTTTGTATGAGTGAAATGTCCAACTAACTATAACGTCTCTTAAAAGTGCTACGGGGCGCGTTTGCACAGTGGTGAAGGGAGGGGGGGCCTGAGGTGACATGTGTGCAAACGCGCCCCGTGGCGCGTTTTAAGTAGCGGGATTAAGTCCCCTTGAATCCTGAGGGTCCCTGGGGCCCAACTAGCCCACCAGGTACCTCCAGTAAGTGCCACAGAGCTGCGTTGCAGAGAGGTTTTAAAAAGGGGCATGGCCTCGGATCACCTCTCTGCAACGCAGCGCAGTGGCGCTTACTGGAAGCACCTGCTGGGCTAGTTGGCCCCCAGGGTCCCTCAGGATTGAAGGGGAATTATTTCCCCAACTTAAAACGCACCACAGGGCGTGTTTGCACACGTCACCTCAGGCCCCGTCCCTCCCTTCACCACTGTGTAAACACGCCCTGTGGCCGTTCTAAGTTGAGAGATTAAGTCCCCTTGAATCCTAAGGGTCCCTATGCTCAAACTAGCCCACTAGGTACCTCCAGTAAGCACCACAGAGCTGCGTTGCAGAGAGGTGTAAAAAGGGGCGTGGCCTCTGAACACCTTTCTGCAACGCAGCTCCCTGGCGCATACTGGAGATACCTGTTGGGCTAGTTGGCCCTCAGGGACCCTCAGTATTGAAAGAGAATTAATTCCACAACTTACAACTCGCCACGGGCGTGTTTGCACAATGGTGAAGGAAGGGGGCGTGGCCTGTGGTGACATGTCTGAAAACACACCCTGTGTTGCGTTTTAAGTTGGAGAATTAATTCCTCCTCAATCCTGAGGGTCCCTGGGGGCCAACTAGCCCACCAGGTACCTCCAGTATGCGCCAGAGAGCTGCGTTGCACAGAGGTGTTCAGAGGCCACGCCCTTTTTTACAACACTCTGCAACGCAGCTCCGTGGCGCTTACTGGAGGTACCTGGTGGGCTAGTTGGCCCCCAGGGACCCTCAGGATTAAAGAGGTATTAATTCCTCAACTTAAAACGCGCCACAGGGCGTGTTTGCACACATGTCACCTCAGGCCCCGCCCCCTCCCTTCACCACTGTGCAAACGCGCCCCGTGGCACGTTTTAAGTTGGGGGATTAACTCCCCTTGAATCCTGAGGGTCCCTGGGGTGCACATAGCCCACCAGCTACCTCCATTAAGCGCCACAGAGCTGCGTTGCAGAGAGGTGTAAAAAGGGGCGTGGCCTCAGAACACCTCTCTGCAACGTAGCCCCCTGGCACATACTGGAGGTTCCTGGTGGGCTAGTTGGCCCCCAGGGACCCCCAGTATTCAAGGGGAATTCGTTCCCCATCTGCAAACGCGCCAGGGGGCGCGTTTGCAGTGTGCTGCAAGGAGGGGGCGTGGCCTCCGGCGCGATGCCGGTCTTTTATTTTATTTTGTTTTTTAAGAAGGGGGGCTGTGTGGCCCCCCTTCTTTTTCTAATTTATTGGCCCTGGGGACTGTGAGAAGTTGGCCTGGCATATGCTGTCCACTAATTATAGTGGGCACCTTGCACCAGTCCAAATCGACTCTTATGGTAGGTAGGTTAAAGACAACCTTATTGAAAGCTATCCTAGTGGTAGCTGTGGAGAGCAGCCTTCAGGCTAAGTCTTGAAGGAATGTAAAGCAGCTTGTTTTACCAGTCTATAATCTCTTGAGTGACCAAATGAAAGAGCACCACACCAGGTATATATTCAAAATATATGTATTTATTACTAAACACACCCCTCTAGTCTCTTTATGAGGCTAGAGTTCGAAGTACATAGGTTATAAGATCTTAAATCACAGTAATAGCACAAATACACGTTTGGGCCCTAGGGGCGTACCAAACCATATACCAATAAAGTGGTATGCGAACCACGACTGAACTAGACACTAGGCCTAGAGCCTCTAGAAGTGCTTGGACCACAAGGAACCACCCAAGGTAGTGACACAGGGGACCCACGGGAGACGCGTGCAGTGTAAATACACAACCGCGATACGCCGTTAACTTCTATGGAGAAAGTCGGGATCGGGAAAATAGAGGAAAGGGACACTAAAAAGAGGACTAGGACAAAACCCTTTGAGATCTAGGACTTTGAAGAGTCTCTACCCACGGGAGCACCGGAGTACTCGTGTTACCTCACCCAGGAAGCCGGGTGCATAGGTGCCTTTCGGGGTCGGGTTTCGTCGTCGTTTCTTATGGCGATCTGCTGCAAAGTGCTGCTGGCGACCAGGAGAAAAGTGTCCGGGTGGATCCAAGAGTGGATCGGAGTTCTGAAGAACCTGAAAGCAGAGGGGACAGAGTCTGGGTCACTAGCCAGTGACCAGGAGGGCGATGGACAGATGCCCACCGATGTCGAGTGCTTCAAGTTCGTTGACGGTCATCTTGACTCTTCAGCCACGAGGTCCGGGAGGTGTTGTCGGCGACCAGGAGCAGGATTCGGGCTGTTGCTCGATGTCTGTCGAGTGCAGAGGTGTCGGCGACCAGATTGGACCCCACAGGCCTTGGCAACGGCAAGTCTCAAGTAAGATGTAGATCGTCGATGATGCAGACCAGCAAGGTCTGGGGAACTCACCCAGCAAGGGTAAGTGAGGGCAGGCCTGGAGCAACCAGACTGCCAAGTAAAGAAAAGATTGGCCTTCGTTGAGGGCTACTAGCCAACGGGCTAGCGACCGCGAAGGAGCCTCGTGACGCCGCACGTGGAGCTGGCTTACAGGACACTCGTGGAGTGGGGGCCAGTGATCTTCGGTGCAGGTGGTGCTGGAGGCTAGGGCTACTAGGAGCCCAAAGCACGACTTCTTGGGAGACCCAGAAGATGGTGCACTTGCAAGTGTGCTCGGTGTCCAGGGGTCACGGTCTCAAGTCACCCACGATAGCCACGGGCCTCAGCTTTGCTGGGGACTCAGGGTAGCCTCGGGAAGTCTGAGAATCCACCTCTGGTGATGCGATGACTTCGGCGTCCGACGGGAGCTTCAGTGATGCGAACCGGACAGATGCTTCTTTGGTGCCTGCCAAGCAGGGAGTCACTCCTTGACCCCAAGGGAGATTCTTCAGTCCTCTAATCGTGAGTAGAGCGTCGAAGGTCCAGGATTCCGTTTCAGAGTTTCGTCCAGGTATAATCTTGCTGTGGCAAGGGTTCCCCATTTTAACTAGTAAAACAGGGAGGGACTAACTCTATGACCCCACCTATGGGAGGGTCAAGGGAGGGGTGGCTACACCCACTTCCCTTTGTCCAGTTTCACGCCAGAGCAGGGGCAGGTAGCCCCTGAGCTGGTTTGAACTGGCATATGCACAGAGGAGCCTTTTGCTCCCCCAGTGCAGGACTTCAAAGCACTCTAAGAGTGCACCCACCCAGCCCCAATACACATTATCCTGTCTGGGGAGGTGGTCACACCTCCCTGCAACAGGAAACCTATTGTCCAAGCCTCCCTGCCGGAGTTTCGTCCAGCAGCAGGAGGCCAGACTTGTGTCTGTGGCAGCAGCATCCATTTTGTGATGCCAGGGCTTCAGAAAGAAGTTACCGGGTAAGCCAGAGTTAACATGTCTTTCCCTCTAGAAGGGTGGAATGCTACCCCCGCCGCCAGGATTGGCGGGGGTAGTATTCCAAGATGTTTGACACCAAACACGACATGTTTAGGTGCAGCCATTCCAAAGTTAGCATTTTACCGCGAGGATATAATGCGCTTAAGAGTATATGGTCAGGCTGCACTACAAACAGCATCAGAGATGGTCTCCGAACGCTGCAGAGGGGCCCTGCTCATGCAGGGGCACCCTCTCACATAGGAACCATGCACTCTGCCTTTAGGATTGATAAGGCCTGCCTTAGGAGTGACTTATAGGTTTATATGTGTGTATGTATTTAGTGATATAGGTAACCTATACCACAGTAAGGGGTGCATGCACCACCTTACCCAGGCTGCAGTAGCAGACCTGTGGTGTCAGTTTGGATGGCCTTCCAGGGGTGGCATAATACATGCTGCAGCCCCTGGCAGGCCTCTGAGGTACCTATGCCCTTGGTACATAGTATACCATATACTAGGGACTTACAAGGGCACTCCAGATTCCAATCAGAGATGTGCCTAAGGCACATGGAAACCTTTTACAGAGAAAGCAGATAGACTGGGGCCCTGAATAGCAGGATCCCAGTCCAACTAAGTCATAAACCAGCAAAACACCATAAAAAAAGTGGGGGCAACCATATAGTCAGATTCCACCTTCCTACATAACCCCCCAACGAAAGGAGATAAGGCTAACCTTGGCCAGTTGAGCCTATATTGACTAAGTGGCCATATAAGGAAGCACCTGCACTAGCATGGTTGCCCCCTATGTTATGGTCCACTAAGCAATCCCTCACCCTAAGGGTATGAGAGGGTCTCCACCATGGGGAATCACTACCTCTGGTGTGCTTAGGTAAAGTACAAGGCTGGTGAGGTGTCTGAGTAGGGAAGTGAGGCCCTAGGAATGTTGGCCTCAGCTTCCTCAGATCACTGGTCACCATGTATGCCTGTCTTTCCATGACTGAGTTGCACTTTGCTCTAAGGGTCAACCTTTGGCTGCCTACAGCTGGGGGTTGGGTCCCTTTGGATGGAACACTGGAGGGACATGGCAGGTTTGGAACCTTCTGGTCCCAGGTTTGCCCTTGCCTACCAGAGTCCTTCTGGGGGAGGTCCCTACATAAAGGTATGGGGGATCCCTCAGTGTGTAGAGGAATTTTCACCTGGCTAGGGCTACTAGACTGGGTGCCCCTAATCTGCTGATGGGGGCTTCCTCTGGACAGGGGGCCCGGGGGTCCACTGACCTCCCTGACCTCTGCAGCCCTGGGCTGACTGAGGCAGGGTAGAGAGGGGCAGGTTACCTGCTCCAGACTGGGTACCACCTTGGAAGGGTCCTCTGCCATCAGGGGTGTGGCCAGGCCAGGCCTGACTACCTCTGTGGCAGTTCCTTCACTAGGGGTAGGGTCAGTTCCCTGAGGAGGCTGACCCTTACCTACTGTCTGGGGGAAGAAGACTTTTCTTCAACCCTTGTGCTCTCTTTGGGGGAGAGTGGGCCATTCTTTCAGGCTCCATCTCTCCAAATTCTTGGGCTGGGGCTGTGGCCCTCACAGCCCCACTAACCTTTGCAGGGACGCCCAACATCCTAAGATGGGTTTGGTGTTCAACTTCAGCCCAGGCTGAAATTTCCAAATCATTGCCCATCAGGCAATCTACAGGTAGGGTTGGGGACACTGCCACTCTTTTGGGCCTGTGACCCCCTCCCAGCTGAGATTGACTATGGCCATGGGGTGATCTGTTCTGACACCATCAATGTTGGTCACCTGGTATTTAAACTCAGGTAAAAGCTGGTGAGGGGGACTAGTTTCCCTGCCACCATGGTGACACTAGCCCCTGTGTCCCTAAATGCCACAGCTTTCTGACCATTAATTATTGGCTCCAATCTGTACCTGCCCAATGCTATGGGACCCATGGTAAAGGTGGCAAATCCTATACCACCATCAGAGTCAGAGGAGTCTGTTGAGGGTCCCTGTCTAAACTAGGGCCCACCTCTGTTCCTCTTGCAAACACACCTAACTTTTTGGGTGCACTACTCCCAACTGGAGGATTACTACTGGTAGTACCAGGAGGGGTGGTAGTAGTTGTGGGAGGAACATTTTCTTTATTGCCAATCCTGGGGCAACTGGGATCAGTTTTCCAGTGCCCAGGCTTTTACAGACATGGCAATACGGTTTCTTTTCAGGAGAGGAAGGAGTTTGGGACCCACCCCAGAAGAGGAATTTTGGGGCCCTGTAGGGGACTTATCCTTAGATTTATCCCCACCTTTCTCTTGGGACTTAGTAGAATCTTTCTTCTGGTCACCACCCTGATTTCTAGTTTTTACTCTGGTTCTGACCCATTTGTCTGCCTTCTTTCCCAATTCTTGGGGAGAGGTCAGATCAGAGTCCACCAGATACTGGTGCAAAAGCTGGTTTTGACAATTATTAAGGATCTGCTCCCTCATAATCAAATTGTACAATCCTAAAAAGTCATGCACTTTGTTGCCATGTATCCAACCTTCCAGAGCCTTTGTAGCACAATCTACAAAATCAACCCAGTCTTGAGTCTGAGCTTTTGGGTGTCTCTGAACTTCAACCTATACTGTTCAGTGGTTAGGCCAAACCCATCTATCAGAGCACTCTTCAAGACTGTGTAATTGTCAGCATCCTCTTCTCTTACAGTGAGGAGCTTGTCTCTACCTTTGTCTGCAAAGGAGAGCCACAAGATTGCTGCCCACTGCCTCTGGGGGACCTTCTGAACTTTACAGGCCCTCTCCAGTGCAGTTATCCATTTGTGGATGTCATCCCCACTCTGGTAGGGAGGGACAATCTTGTTTAGGTTTCTATGGTCATAAGACCTGTCCCTATCTCTAGGGATATTGCTGCCACCATGGGACTCTAGTCCCAACTTTCTTCTCTCTCTAAGGAGATCTAGGGATTCTCTATCTAAAGCCAATTGCTTCTTCCTGATCTCTAGTTGAGTTTCCTCATACTGGACCAGTCTCTTTCTTCTCTCATGAGAGGATTCCCTCCTGTGAGAAGAAACAGAGCTCCCTATTGAGGTGCCAGAGTGGTTAGACTCCTGAGAAGGAGACCTAGACTTTCTGTGCACACTCATAATCCTTCCTGGGGGACAAAGGTGTGGTTCTCTAGATCCTCATCTTCATCTTCCCCAGAAGGGATTGGGTTCTCCAGGTCAGGGTCATTGTCACCCTCCTGGTCAGTTTCAGAGGGGGCTGGGGGTAGTGGTACCCCTGGCCCCTTCCTCATCTGCTGGCCCACCCTCTGCTCCTACCCCTTCAGTCTCTGAGGACTTACTAAGATCATAAGCCACCAACAACTCCTGGAGGTGTTGGGTGGTGGGACTTTGGCCTGTCCTTAATTTCCTCACGTTACACAAAGCTCTCAATTCCAAGAATGGGAGTGTGTCATACTTGGAGGGGGAAGCTCAATGGCTTCCTGCAGGGCATCTTTGGATCCTGCTTTTAAAGACATTACTAGTGTGGTGTGGTGTATGCACTACCTACTCTAGTGTGGCCTACTAAACTCTCTTGAGTTGTAGAAAGGGTTGTGCTATCCCTTAACACACAACTCTAAGTTCAGTAGAACTTACTGTTATTCTAAGCTTAAATTATATGTACCTTAGGTACCTTTAGTGGTTTTCAGTTGATCAATTCAATTGAGATTATCTGGTAAAACAATAGCAAGCTGGAATCCCACACGCTGCACACCAATGTGAGAAGTTGGCCTGGCATATGCTGTCCACTAATTATAGTGGGCACCTTGCACTCAGTCCAAATCGACTCTTATGGTAGGTAGGTTAAAGACAACCTTATTGAAAGCTATCCTAGTGGTAGCTGTGGAGAACAGCCTTCAGGCTAAGTCTTGAAGGAATGTAAAGCAGCTTGTTTTACCAGTCTATAATCTCTTGAGTGACCAAATGAAAGAGCACCACACCAGGTATATATTCAAAATATATGTATTTATTACTAAACACACCCCTCTAGTCTCTTTATGAGGCTAGAGTTCAAGTACATAGGTTATAAGATCTTAAATCACAGTAATAGCACAAATACACGTTTGGGCCCTAGGGGCGTACCAAACCATATACCAATAAAGTGGTATGCGAACCACGACTGAACTAGACACTAGGCCTAGAGCCTCTAGAAGTGCTTGGACCACAAGGAACCACCCAAGGTAGTGACACAGGGGACCCACGGGAGACGCGTGCAGTGTAAATACACAACCGCGATACGCCGTTAACTTCTATGGAGAAAGTCGGGATCGGGAAAATAGAGGAAAGGGACACTAAAAAGAGGACTAGGACAAAACCCTTTGAGATCTAGGACTTTGAAGAGTCTCTACCCACGGGAGCACCGGAGTACTCGTGTTACCTCACCCAGGGAAGCCGGGTGCATAGGTGCCTTTCGGGGTCGGGTTTCGTCGTCGTTTCTTATGGCGATCTGCTGCAAAGTGCTGCTGGCGACCAGGAGAAAAGTGTCCGGGTGGATCCAAGAGTGGATCGGAGTTCTGAAGAACCTGAAAGCAGAGGGGACAGAGTCTGGGTCACTAGCCAGTGACCAGGAGGGCGATGGACAGATGCCCACTGATGTCGAGTGCTTCAAGTTCGTTGACGGTCGTCTTGACTCTTCAGCCACGAGGTCCGGGAGGCGTTGTCGGCAACCAGGAGCAGGATTCGGGCTGTTGCTCGATGTCTGTCGAGTGCAGAGGTGTCGGCGACCAGATTGGACCCAACAGGCCTTGGCAACGGCAAGTCTCAAGTAAGATGTAGATCGTCGATGATGCAGACCAGCAAGGTCTGGGGAACTCACCCAGTGAGGGTAAGTGAGGGCAGGCCTGGAGCAACCAGACTGCCAAGTAAAGAAAAGATTGGCCTTCGTTGAGGGCTACTAGCCAACGGGCTAGCGACCGCGAAGGAGCCTCGTGACGCCGCACGTGGAGCTGGCTTACAGGACACTCGTGGAGTGGGGGCCAGTGATCTTCGGTGCAGGTGGTGCTGGAGGCTAGGGCTCATCGGAGCCCAAAGCACGACTTCTTGGGAGACCCAGAAGATGGTGCACTTGCAAGTGTGCTTGGTGTCCAGGGGTCACGGTCTCAAGTCACCCACGATAGCCACGGGCCTCAGCTTTGCTGGGGACTCAGGGTAGCCTCGGGGAAGTCTGAGAATCCACCTCTGGTGATGCGATGACTTCGGCGTCCGACGGGAGCTTCAGTGATGCGAACCGGACAGATGCTTCTTTGGTGCCTGCCAAGCAGGGGAGTCACTCCTTGACCCCAAGGGAGATTCTTCAGTCCTCTAATCGTGAGTAGAGCGTCGAAGGTCCAGGATTCCGTTTCAGAGTTTCGTCCAGGTATAATCTTGCTGTGGCAAGGGTTCCCCATTTTAACTAGTAAAACAGGGAGGGACTAACTCTATGACCCCACCTATGGGAGGGTCAAGGAGGGGGTGGCTACACCCACTTCCCTTTGTCCAGTTTCGCGCCAGAGCAGGGGCAGGTAGCCCCTGAGCTGGTTTGAACTGGCATATGCACAGAGGAGCCTTTTGCTCCCCCAGTGCAGGACTTCAAAGCACTCTAAGAGTGCACCCACCCAGCCCCAATACACATTATCCTGTCTGGGGAGGTGGTCACACCTCCCTGCAACAGGAAACCTATTGTCCAGGCCTCCCCTGCCGGAGTTTCGTCCAGCAGCAGGAGGCCAGACTTGTGTCTGTGGCAGCAGCATCCATTTTGTGATGCCAGGGCTTCAGAAAGAAGTTACCGGGTAAGCCAGAGTTAACATGTCTTTCCCTCTAGAAGGGTGGAATGCTACCCCGCCGCCAGGATTGGCGGGGGGTAGTATTCCAAGATGTTTGACACCAAACACGACATGTTTAGGTGCAGCCATTCCAAAGTTAGCATTTTACCGCGAGGATAGAATGCGCTTAAGAGTATACGGTCAGGCTGCACTACAAACAGCATCAGAGATGGACTCCGAATGCTGCAGAGGGGCCCTGCTCATGCAGGGGCACCCTCTCACATAGGAACCATGCACTCTGCCTTTAGGATTGATAAGGCCTGCCTTAGGAGTGACTTATAGGTTTATATGTGTGTATGTATTTAGTGATATAGGTAACCTATACCACAGTAAGGGGTGCATGCACCACCTTACCCAGGCTGCAGTAGCAGACCTGTGGTGTCAGTTTGGATGGCCTTCCAGGGTGGCATAATACATGCTGCAGCCCCTGGCAGGCCTCTGAGGTACCTATGCCCTTGGTACATAGTATACCATATACTAGGGACTTACAAGGGCACTCCAGATTCCAATCAGAGATGTGCCTAAGGCACATGGAAACCTTTTACAGAGAAAGCAGATAGACTGGGGCCCTGAATAGCAGGATCCCAGTCCAACTAAGTCATAAACCAGCAAAACACCATAAAAAAAGTGGGGGCAACCATATAGTCAGATT